>JAUCNO010000318.1:13707052-13717561 GCA_032353835.1 Enteromius viviparus
AAGAGTATTTCAGGCTAGAATGTAGTTGTTTAAAACACAAATCTGCGGTTTATTAAAAAAGAGAGCGCCTATTTAAAAGTTTGTTTTTTAAAGCTACTCTCATTGGATTAGTGCTGAAGGCACAGATGTTCTTCTGGAAACGCTTCTGAAAAAGAAAGGAAAACAGTTACCTTTATTGGTCCAATTTTTCACAAAGGTCAAAACAGCATTGCTTTAAAGACTATACATGGCACAAATTTGGACAGTGTTTCACATAAATCACTGCAAACCTTTTTGACCAATGGAAAGGCTTTTTAAAATCTGTTAGTAAAGTACAATGAAGAGAAACTACTGGGCTTATTTTTGACATACTTTTACAACTGGAAAATCCATGTGAAGACATTGTAAATGTTTAAATGTTTTTCTTACCTGAAAATATCTGACACTTTCAGTATTCTCTGTCTTCATAAATCAGATCCTTATTCTTCTTGGCCATTTGTGTGTCTGGCTTAAAGTGACTAGTTGCCATGTGCATATTTTGTTTTCTCAATAGTAATACAATAAACTATATAAAAACACAACCACGACTGTAAACCTGAAAATTCTTGATATTGTTTATGTACTCTTAGAAATGTTTATACAAAATGATATTGCAGATTCAATGTACATAGGCCTATTTCCTTAACCAACCCTATTTTCAGTTGAGTGTCCTTACCATTGTTTCATGTAAACAGATCTCAGAGTGTGTAATTGTGCTCAGTGTATTTGATGGTTTGTGTTTGAGTTGCACATTTTTTTAACACAGTGTTTAATTTTGTCTTAATAGCTTGAGGTTTGCAACACTGAGTTGGTGGTTTCGGCTTTGTGTTTATAGTTTTGATTAATGTGGTATTGCTTTCAGGAAATGTGTCTTAGCAATAGAGGGAAACCGTGCCAATTCCGCCACTGCTAAATGAATTTTTCCCAAGACGAGCTTTCCAGTTATATATGGCTTTCTGCAAAAGTCACAATGCGGGGTTATGAACGCTTAAAAGACTGCATAAACGTTAATGTACAAACTTTAATGTTTACATCTGTTATCCTTCTTTCCGTATTTTTTATCTACCTTTAAAAAATGTAAGACCTGCATATTGCTTAAAGGATTATCAGCTGCAAAATAGATTGCGTGTATGCATATAAATCAAATTAAAACATGATTCCATTATGCAAACAGATAAAATTGCCCTGTGCAACAGAGATATACCAATAAACACTGGACCCCTTTCACATTTCTGGGATTGGAGCGTAGAAGTAAACTATACTTTCTGAAGCAATTGTATAGATAAACTGTTTTGGTAAATATTGGCATATGGCAGCCAGAGAGGACTCTTATACTTTTTTTTTTTTTTCATGTTGCCAGAAGAGTGGGGTGGTTGGTCTTGATGTGTCCCAGTGGGGAGGATCATCTCTATTCTCTTTTGATGGGACCAACTGTTCTTCCCCCACTGCACCCCTGCTAATGGACCCAAACTTACACGCAGGACACCAGCTCTACCCGGTCAGTACATCACAGTCACTTATGCACTCAGAATGCGCTCATGGTCTTTTATGGTATGATTCAGTTGCAGAGACTTGCAGACTTTTTGTGTACCGTGAAATTAGTGTGAGACTCTGAATCAAATCCCCAGACGATACGGTGTATGCTCACATAATGATTTCCTTCCAAAATCCCACAGCATTCCCTTTTAAAACTGTGCCTAAGCATACTGATCCTTTGGGTTTGTCCCGATCACACCCCTGCCCTGTGAAGAACGCCAGCCAGTCCAACCAATCCCAGATCATGGATCTTCCAGCACTCTCACCCCTGCTGAGTGATCTGAAGTTGATTTTGGAAGCATCATCCCAGAAGTTCTTCTGGCCAACTTAAACACACATCACTAAACATCACATCAGCAATGCTCATCACGAACGCAACGAATAGAGAATAGGATTATACAGCCTGATAAGTTAAGCATAAAACAGTCACTGAAAAAATATTACGTTATAACATGACCCAAAAAATTAAATACTCACCCTCATGTCGTTCCAAACACCTAGGACTTTCGTTAATATTCAGAAAACAAATTAAAGGCAGAGTAAGTGATTTTTCAAAAATGTTGTGGCCAAATACCAAAACAAACTTGTAGCCTGTCTGTGTTTTCATGTCTGGTGCGCTGTCCTGTGTTTAATAAGCAAAAGCATTGTGGACCCACCCAGAAGCATATTCTACTAATGCGCACTTTAAAAAATAAATATATATATATATATATTGTCCCATTACATTTTAGACCATGTCTACCATGACCATGGGTGCACAAATGGGCTCAAATGCATTTGCTATTTAAACAACGTGGCGGGACAGCAAAAAAATAGCTAAATAAATAAATAAATTAAAGCAGGTTTATGAGAAGTCTTTAGATTAACAAATTGTTCTTCATATTAGGAATTCACTTCACTGAGAAAGTAAAAGGAACCAAACAATGGTTCTTCTATAGCATCGCTGTGAAAACCCCTTTTTGAAATCTTTATTTTTGAGAATTAAGCGGCCCTTTGGCAACATGTCATTATGGCTTGAATTCCAATTCCAGAATCCTTCACGGCAATCTAAATAAAAACTTTCATTTAAGATTGTGGATGGGCCATATCAGTGGAAATTAAGGAAACTGTCATTATCATTTTTTTGCTCTGTGCTGAAAAAGTACTGCTTAAAATTAATTTAAATCAAACGCACCATTTAACCCAGTGTTTTTATTGTGTGCTCTATTTACTTCAGACAATGTAGTAGCTCACTAGATTATAAAACATATCTGAAGTAAGACAATAGTTTGCTGGAAAAACATCTCTGTAGTGTGCTGTCCAAAAATTCCAAAAATTCATTTCTTTTGCTCTTTCTTCCAGAGGGCGTCGCTTTATGTTTCCCCAGCAGCACCTGCTGCAGGATCTAGTGCAATTCCAGGAGGATCTTCAGATACATCCCATGCACAGCCCAACCCTCCTCCCTTTGCCCCCCTTTATAACCTGCTACCCTACAAGACCTCCAGCTTCTCAGCTTAGAACTTCCGAATGCAAACCAAAGACCTTTAGACTGCACTCCCCTTAAACACAACATGAAATCAAAATGGACTGTTTGCTTTCTGAATTTGCGACTATGGACTGTTTGCGTCCATAGTCTTATTGTGCAAAATTCATCTGAGCATGTTCTCAAGAAAATGGCTTGTTTTCATAATCTTTTATCAAAATGTCTTTTTGCTTTCTTTATCTCTGAAAAAAATTGGTAAACCATTGTCTTTTCTACTGCCTGTGTGGATGGGGAAAATAAAGTTAGCTAATTGTATTTACTACTTTTCATGAGCCAGTCAAACTTCCACTACAAAAAATAAAGGTGCTTAAAAGGTTTTTACAGTAGTGTCAACCATTTTTGTTTCCTTTCTTTAAAAGAACCATATACTTTTTACTTTTTTTATAATCTGAAGAACCTTACTTTCACCACAAAGAACCTTTTGTGAAATTGAAAGGTTCTTCAGATGTTAAATGTACTTTATGGAACCAATTAGATAAAAATGTTCTTCTATGGCATTAAGAAGCACCTTTATTTTTAAAAGTATTTATGGATGCATAAAGCCCAGCTTGACCTTATTTTCTGGTGGAAATTCCATTTAATTAATGAACACACCATATTATAGACATTTATGAAAGAAATGCAATGCTAATGCAATTTCATTTTGTCTTTAAAGGTTAGCTGCCATTTTTTCTATGGCTGTACAGTAAATATCACATAATAAAAACAATGGCTAATTTAAAACAATAGCACTAATTAGTCAGATGTAGACTGTTACTCAGTTTGAACGAACTTTTCCACAGAATAATGTTCACTTTCAGCAATCTGTTTAAAGGGAAAGTTCACTCCAAGATGTAAATCTATCATTATTACTCACCCTCATGTCTTTCCAAACCCATTAGACCTTTGTTTACACAAATTAAGAAATGTCTCATGAAATTTGAAGAAATTACTCGGTGTCTATGGAGGGTCTGATGGCTCTCTGATATCATCAACGATCAATTAAGGTTTTATGGGTTTAGAACAACATGAGGGTGAGCAATAATTTTAAGAATTTTAATTTTAGGGTGAACTAACCCTTTCATTTTGCCATGCTTCAAATTTACAGCTGGTAATTTATTCAGCTTGTTACAACTCCAGGTTCTCTTGAAGCACTTTTTGAAAGCTAGGGATAGAAACAGACTTTTAAAATGCAATCTTTATATGTTTGTATATGATGATTTCTTTTGATAAACCCAAATTGTTGTAAGGTCATATGTTTTTATACTTACAAGCGTTACTTTTATATACTTTTGTTAGTCTTGTTTTAAGCTCTCTTAAAAGAAGAAGTTAATGTTTTATACTGAAGGCAATGTACTTGGCATTAAAATAAAAACAATTTTACTCTCATGTTATAGTAAGGATTCAATTGAAACTTTAGGATCCATTTGCAGCTTTTATTTGTAGTCAGGCAGGCAGAGGTCATACACACAAGCAAACAGAATCAGTCGATCAAAAAGGCAGATAAGGCAGGCAGCGAGATACAAGGTCGATAAACAGTCCAAACGGGGAAAGCAATCAGAAATAACGTTCAAAACTTCAATCAAAACTTTGCAATGATCTTTAGTGAAGTACGCGTTTAAATAATGCAGATAACAAGGAACACCTGGGGTGGAAACAGCCAAGGTACGTGGGTTTAATGAGTCCAGAGTAGGAAAGTTAACATTGCGGCGAAGGTTCCTGCTGCTGATGTCCGGAGAGAGCCACAGAGGCGCGGCTTGTGAGAGAGCCCCTCCCCTCCCCTTCCACGTGGTCTGGGGGCTGGTCGTTCCAGGTTGTCCCGGTGGAAAGTCTCAGTAAGAGCTGGGTCCAACACATCGTGGGCATTGACCCATGATCTCTCCTCGGGTCCATAGCCTTCCCAGTCGATGAGGTACTGGAGTATTCTGCCTCGACGCCGTGAGTCCAGGATCTCACAAACTTGATATATTTCCTCTCCAATAGCAGGGGAGGGACATTGAGTGTTGCGACCTCATCCTGGTCTCTCTCTTGGTTGGGTTCAGCAGCGTGCTTAAGCAAGGAGATATGAAAGGTAGGTGAGATTTTGTACTCAGGCGGAAGTTCTAAATGATTTTATATGGGAGTTATCTGTCTAGAGATCTTAATGGACCCACGTACCTTGGACTTAACTTTCTGCAAGGGAGATGCAGCCCTAGATCTCGGGTGGAGAGCCAGACCCACTGTCCAAGCTCATAAGGAGGATTGGGGCGTCGAAGGCGATCCACTTGAGCAGTTACCCGTCAGATGGCTCTTTGGAGATGAATGTGAGCGGCATCCCATGTCTGTTTGCTACACCTTAACCAGCTGTCCACTGAAGGTAAGTCAGAGGGTTCTCCAGATCAGGGAAAGAAGGGTGGTTCGTCTTTCTGCCTGGCCGTTAGAAGAGGTTGGAGCAAGCTGGCTGGTCATTGTCAGGAGGATTTCGTCATGTTACAAACTACGCAGGTCTTGACAAAGGTAGCTACATCCACAGAAAGGGTAGACCACCAAAAGGGCACTCAGGTGAAGAGGGTTCAATGGCTTGAGCGTCCTGGATTTCTCTCATAATGTCCCATTGAACTGGAGAATTAGCGAAGGGGAAATTATGGTTGCAGGTTTGCTCGGCAGTGTGGGTTGGTCGTGTTGGCAGGATAGAGTGTCGGCTTTGCCATTTTTGGAGCCGGGTCTGTAGGTGATTTTGAAATCAACTAGAGAGATGTATAATGACCAGCATGCTTTCCGTGTGTTCAGTCTTTTGCCGGTTCATAAGTATTCGAGGTTTAATGGTCTGTCAGGATGAGGAAAGGTTCCCTAGCGCCCTCTAGCCAATGCTGCCACTCTTCTAGAGCTGATTTCATGGACCAATAGCTCCCGGTCACATCGACCTTCACTGTAAACTATCTCTCAGGATATGAATGATGGAGAATGGGGACTGTAGGGAATTTGGTTTTTAGCTTTTGGAAGGCAGCCTCACTTTCTTGACTCAAAGGTAAATGTTTGTGTCCTTTTTGTGTCATGGAAGTTAAGGGGGCTGCCACTTGGCTGAAGTTTCTTATGGACCTGGGATGAGCAAATCCCAGGAAGCGTTGAAGTTCCTTGAGGTTTTGTGGTTTGGGCCATTTGTTTACTGTTGCCTTCTTTTCATCCATGGTTACTCCTTCTAAACTTATGATATACCCAGAAATGACACCTTTGTTTGATGGAACTCACATTTGTTGAGCTTGGCATATAAATTATTTTCGATGAGTCTCTCACAGAAGGTTCTGATGTGTTGGATGTGTATCTCATAATCCTCTGAGTACACCAAGATGTCTTGGTGTAGATGTCAATGTAGACTATAGCAAGTCTGTTCTGGAAAACATTATTGACTGGTGACTGGAACATTGATGGACTGTTGGACAGACCAAAGGGCATCACAAGGTATTCATAGTGTCCAGTTGTGGTTGAAACGGCAGTTTTCCATTCATCTTCTTCCCTGATATGAATGAGATTATAGGCACTTCTAAGGTCAACTTTAACTTTTAGTCGATGCAAGGCCTGAGCGTATCAGAGGGTTCCTCGGGGGTGAGATCGATGTTGTGGATAGATTTTACCATTTTTGTGAGGCATTGCAGATTCTGGTGGTTCCTTCTGAAGATAATTGGATCATGTTGTTCCAACCAGGGTAGGCCGAGGATGAGTGGGTGCTCAGGTGAATGTATGACGTGGAACTGGATCCTTTCCGAGTGAAGTGAATTGGTGAGCAGTGTTACAGGGTGAGTTTTGACAGTGATCCTTCCAGATACTTTTGGTCAGCCATCGATGGCTGCCACCGCCATGGTGTGTTCACATGTAACGCACAAGACATACATCAATTTTCATAGCAGAGTTCAGAGAGATAGAACTCATCCGGATAGTTCTGGGATGTGAAGGTCGAGTGGGGCAGTTGGCGCATATATGACTGGGTTGTCCACAGTAAAGGCAAAGGTTGTTGTCCAGCCTTCTCTCACGGTCCTCCGATGTGATGTGGGTGGCTCCGATTTGCATAGGCTCTGTTGTAGAGGTGCTAGGCAGGTTCACGGGTTGGGAAGATGTACAACGGCCTTTCCTGGAGGTAAGGAGTTGGTCTGTGCGAATGGCAAGATCCATGTATTCGCTGAGTGTCTTGTCCTCATCCTTGCACGCGAGTTCAGCTTGTAGATCCTTGTGGAGGCCTCAGCGGTATATACATTTTAGTGGATCACTGTCCCATCCAGTCTGTGCAGCTAGGGTACGGAAGGTCATGGAGTACTCAGCCGCTGAGGAAGTTCCCTGTTTTAAAGTCAGCAGTTTGTCCTTAGCGTCCTTTTCATAAATTTTCGTACTTTATCAAGGATATAATTTCTAAATTATTTATTACATTATGCGGTTATACAGTGCAACCATTGCTCAATACAAATTTTCCAGTATCAACACTGGATAAAAAAGCACAACACATTTTATTTTATAAAACAATAATAATAAAAAATATTTTAAACCATTCAAAACTCCCTCAGTACTAACTCCTAAACATTAGAGAACATTGCTTTATATTCATTTAACTGAGCCTTTAAATCTAATTTGTAAATGCTTTACAAGGCATAAATAGTCTTCACTTTATATGAGCTCACAAAAACAATTAACCGACAGCTAGTAAATGTTTTACAACTAACTGACAGTTACAGTAGAAATATGTTAATAAAGACTTTACCATGTGTCTGAATAATAAGATGTATAAATGTGCATTCAAATAGTTTATTAGTCATTAACTAACCCTTTATAAACAATCTCATTAACCGCTGAAAACTACTAACTAACTGGCTGGTAAATAATGCAATACATAATTTTTTAATTATTAACTGATTCTTAATAAAGTATGAAAATGCAATTATTAAGTATATTGTAAGTATTCTTATAAACCAAGAATACTTACTTTTGACCCAACTGATTTATCGCATTGATTTAAATCTACAGTATAGTAAGAACACTTCATCGTGGTCTTTGAACATGCAAACGTGAACCTTAATTACTCATGTAATCACGTATCCAACAAAGAAGTAACTTTAGTCTGATCACAGGTTCAAAATACATGTAATCCGTTAACTATCCAGTTTTGAAGAAATGTTGTAAATAGGCTTACATTATTCTGTTATTTTTTACATGCATTCTGTGTTGACTAATTTTCAAGTGTTATGTAAGTTTTAAGTTTACAAATAAGGCTCAGCTTAAAATAATATGAAAGGGATATGAACGGAAGTGTTGGTCTAAAGTAGCTGGGACAAAATAACTTTGTATTGTAGTGTTTGCATGTAAATGATGTGTACTCTTTCTCCATGTTACTTTCACCCAAATCTCTAGTCAGATAAAGTATTTTGACAGATTCATGGCTTTTGTTAAAACTAGAAGGTCCAGATTTTATTTGCACATTTTTGTACCACAGCCCACAGATGATGGGATGCTGCATTACTGGTTATGAGTGTTGATGTTTCACAGTAATCAATCCTGTGGTTGGCTAAAAGAAGGAGTTTTAGGTGTCCTCAGCCCATGGAAGGAAGTGGATCCAGCTGTGAGAAAACGTGTGAAACGCCTTATCTACCAAGTACTGTGCTTCATCTTCCTGTTGGAAAGCAGGTGCAGGGGGTTAGAACGATTCTAAGGGCTCGATAATGGAGGGAGGCCCCCTTAGAAAAAAAAAAAAGCGCAATTTCTACCAAGAGAAACACGGTCACGGTTTCTACCGCAAGGGAACCACTGGAACGCGATTTGTACAGCCGCGGAACGCGATAGTGATTTTAACTGAGGGGGACATGTCCAGGGGGCACAGAAACTGTAGCAGCAAGAAGGCAGGTTACCAGTCAGACACTTTGTCTTTCAAAAGACCATAATTCCTAAAGACATAATGAAACAGTGTTTTTGCATTCTCAAGGGCAGTGGGAGGTCTTTCATTGGCACTGGATATCTAAGACACAGGGGCTGGGAGTCCAGAGTCCACTCCAAATTTGATCTTATGATCATTTCTCAGATATATGTATGTGCGATTCATAGAATGAACAATATGCCTCTCTTTTAGATGTCTCTTTCTGCTCAGACCTTGACGTGACCCTAAGCACTTTTCCAAATCAAATGCACACTTTATAAATGAGGCCCCAGCTGAGGAGTAGGGTTGGGTATCGTTTAGGGTTTTTTCGATACCGGTGCCAAATCGATACTTTTAAAACGGTTCTGGTGCCTAAACGGTGCCTGAATCGATACTTATAAAATAATAATGGTAACACTTTATAATAACTGCACACTATGAATCATTAGTTAAGCATTAAACAGTCAGTTCATCCTTTATATGGAAGCGGAGAGGCACAAGCAGGTTTTACTCAGCCATTTGCATCAGCTAGGACTCAGAGTGAACTTCGCCAACAGATTATATTGATAGACTCAGAGCGAATGACCGCAGCACCCTCACCGGAGCGGGCCGGTGAGGGTGCCTCCTTCGAGCCCGGCCCCAGGTGCACTCTGAAAGCTTTCCAGAGGATGCTTGGGTTGACAGTGATGATCATAAATCATCAAGGGGGCCTTTCGTCAAAACTCCTCTACAGATTGGCAGCAAGCCTCCTAAAGTGGGCTTTGCCGAACTTTCGCTTGATAAGAGCATCTCACATACCGGGCCTTCTCAACCAGGGCGCAGAAATGCTGTCCAGGGGAAAGGTCAGCCCATCGGAATGGACGCTGCACCCCCAAATTATCCAGCCCAGCATATTTCACCATGGAAATGGATGCCCTTGCCCAGTCTTGGCCGAGGCTTCCTCTCTACGCTTTACCTCCGAACCCTGTGATAACTCAGGTCATCAGCAGGGTCAAAGAGGAGGGCCACAAGCTCCTCCTGGTAGCCCCTCGGTGGCCGAAACAGCCGTGGATAGCGAGCCTTTATGCAGTGCTGTCGGCAGACCCGTGGCCAATCCCCCTAAAAAAAAGACATGCTATCTCAGGCGAAGGGCACAATCTGGCACCCTCAGCCCGAGCTGTGGGCCTTCCAGGTGTGGCTGCTCTACGGGAGCCTTCTCGCCTCCCAGAGAGTGTGTTGCACACTATTTCTCAAGCCATAGCTCCGTCCACAAGGCTTCTCTATGCTTTGAAATGGGCTGTGATTTGTAGATGTTGCGCGGAGCGCCGTGAACACCCCCCTAAGTGTGACATATCACTGATACTGTCATTCTTGCAGCACCTTCTGGATATGGGCCGAGCCCTTTCCACCATCAGGGCTTATGTGGCGGCTATATCAGCCCACCACGACCTGATAGCAGGACAAACTGTGGCGAAAGATTCTTTGCTCATACTGTTCTTGAGAGGCACAAGGCGGCTGAAGCTTTACTCGAAGCAAAGGCTCGCAAAATGGGTTGTGAACGCTATTTTACTGGCTTACTCTTCAGCGGGCCTGGAATGTCCCC
>JAUCNO010000318.1:13721081-13733989 GCA_032353835.1 Enteromius viviparus
TAATAATGTCAAATAACCAACATTTCTCAAAATGGATATATCTCGTTTTGCAACGAAACTCTTCATATATATATATATATAAATTATTTCCTGTAATGCTGTGAATATTGTTTATTTCAAAGATGCCAATAGGACGCCGGTATGTGAATTTATTTATTGAATACGGTCAAGATCTCAGCAGCAGGACGGACCAAAGTCAACATTTTAAGTGATGTAAAGACATTAGATGTGCTTAAAACTAGCTCACTTTCATGCTTGATTTTCTAATAGATAAAAGCAGTTTTACTGTAGTGATATTAATAAAGTGGAACCATATGGTTTTACAATCAATGAGGCTTTCTATTTATCCTCCGCAATGTTTAAATTTGACCGATATCACTCGTATTATTCTTGACAGCAAATGTCTGAGATGAAACCGTTCATGTACAAACAATACTGTGCCGCATGTTTTCATTTGCACTGGAGCGGTTCCCGGCCTCTGATAATACAATTAATCACAGGTCATGTAAGGAGAAGTAAGGAAACTCAACGTAGAATTTCCATAAGTTAAAGGTCGCAGAAAAAGTACGGACGAGAAATTTAAGTTTGCGCAGGTCTCCAATTCAGTTCATATTTTACAGGATTTCTGTGAGAAACTGAACAATCTTGGTCATTACAGTTTGTTAAAATGTGCCTTCATACATGTGCTTTCTTTTAAACTCAAATCAACTGATTTAATGCATCTTATGTTCTATAATTAGCCAGCCACATTTACAATGTGAAGATTTAATTGTTTTCTTATGCCTTTTCTGCAATTCCGTATTACAGGAACCCTTGTCTGTTTGTTTCCTGATTTATGTTTATGGATGTATGTTTATTTTATGACTGAGGTGACCATGTTTTGCATGTGTAAGGAATAATTGACGAAAAATAATGCATTCCAGAGGTGGTGAAGTGCAGAAAGGTTGCTACACCTCAAGACATTGATTATATTATATATTTCAAGGTATTTGTACTTAAAAACACTATTGTGAGTAGGGTTATTTCTTCTGCATCTCATCCAAAGCCATCTTTGTTAATTCCAAAACAAACCTTGTAAGTGGGGCTTGAGGTGTTGTTAGCAGACTAGTGCATTTTTGTTGCAATTCATGGAAATGAGCTGTCGTTTATATTTATTGTATTTGGACGATGTCGTTGCAAGTTCTACGTTCGCTGTGCGGTTTCTTGGAAATATTTGCACACCATAGAGCATTCGTCAGCCAATCAGATTCAAGCATCCAATGCCCCCGTAGTACGATAACAAATAAATAAAAGTTATTACATCATAAAAAAGCCATGAAATTTAAAGTATCCCACAACAGCCTAATGTGCAATTGATCTAAACTGGGAAAATCCTTCAAATCTCAATTCTGGTGTAGAGCAACTGACATCACACACAAGATTCACACAAACAATATATTTATTGCAAATTAATTCCACAGAACTAATAACACAGGAATTATGTGAGCTTGTATTGTGAAAATAATGGTATAAAAACATTTAAATAACAAAATGAAGCAAACATGTCCAGTACAATTAGTAATACATTGGAATAGGAATGAGAATGGGTAGACAAAAAAACAAAATAAAAGTGGTCAAATTTGTGCAAATATTTATAGCAGTTTTACAGACCTACATTACTGATCTAAAAATAGAATAATTTAAGAAATGCATTACTGAAACTACAAGGTTTTCAAAAGGCGACTTGCAGACCCAATTACGAAAAATCGAGCACAAACATCATGGTTCGAAACGTTTATATGATATGGTGATTGTAAATTGGTACCGGTATACATTCGCAAGAAAATGACATCGTCTGCATTGTTCCATCGACTCGCAGATAAGTGCTAAACTGGGAATGTTAAAGAGGAACCTTTAGTCTGTGGGGCGGGGGTTTGGGGGTCTTAAAGGCCACTGGATGCTGGTCATAATGGATTCTGTATGTTTACACGTGATGAAAATATGCCCAGTTCAGAGACGAGTGGGAGGCTTTACACCAATACACGGAAACCACTAAATTTGATCCGACAAGTCTAATGAATGAAGGAGGTCTGCGGTATGGCCGCAACGCTAAGCGAGCCCACGCTGCTCTTTGCTCTACCACAGTTATGAAGTAAGGATGATCAGTACCACATTTCTACTGAAGCTCACTGGAGCCGCAGAGTACCAGATGAACATCCATGTACCAACATATCATGACGACATTCAGTTCACAGTGTGCTACAAACATCTACACATCACATGTGAGAAAAGATAAATACACACAAATCAGACATAGCTGATTTAACTAATACAAATATATATTTATATCCTGACACCGTAACCGGAAGGTGAATGTTGCATAATTGTTCGTGCTGTAATGGCAAATTGTGTCCAGGCCTCTTTATCAACGCTCAATCTTTCAGCTTTCAAATTGTCATGTTTACAAAAATATATATCTATATATCTGGTTGAGAGGCACATTACTTAAAATTCACAAATGTAGACTCATGTTCTGTAGGTTTACTTGTGTTTTCGCTAGAGTTTGTTCAGAATGCAATGTTGTTAGTGGAGTATTTATTTATTTTAAGTCTTAAGAAAGCAAGACTTGCTGTTTCATGCATTCCTCCATTATTATTTTTCACATTCTTTTTTTCATATTGCTAAGGTAAAGTGATCATTGTAAGTACACTGATTTTATGTAACATGAACAGGTTAGATTTTTTAGTTTAGTTGTAGATCAGTGGTTTTCAAGTGGTTTTGCTTTATGACCCAGGGTTTATATTGGACATCAGTTGGTGACTTAATGCATGAACAAAAATGTACTTCACAAAATTTCATTGGTTTCATGCTCTCAGCAGCCAATAATTCTCAAAACGTTGTGGTTTCGACAAGTCATGTCCTCACTGCAACCCGTATTTAATGCCTCCGGGAGGTTTTCTCTCAAACCGTCCATGCTGGCTTCCTCCTGGTTTGTTGAGGTTTTACCAAGCGCCAGATGTCATCACTTTAAAAACGCCATATATCCATATCTGGACCACAGAAAGCAACCATTTGAGACAACTGTTATATAAAAAATAACTATACGAGCAGTGTTCTGTAAAAATCTCTCACGAAAAAACTACTTCTTCAAAATATAGCACTTCTATAGACTGTAGTGATGTATTTTTTAAATTAAGTCATCCATTATTTTAGAAATTAAGTCATCCATTATTCTTTGGTCAAATGGTATTTACTTAAATGCCTAAAGTAAGATCTCAAGGTGCTTTAAATCTTGTCTTGAAAAAGGCAGCTGGTAACAAATGGCTAAATGGGCCAATTGGAGTTTTGGGGGGCATTAAACATCTTATTTGGCCATTTCAACTACTTACTATTATACGGTTAGTGCATTTTATTGTTTGCATTGCACACTGTCTGTTCATTTAAGTCCATGGCCCATGCAGAACATTTTTAACCTTCCAGTCGAGAACCACTGATCTAGACTACCAACAACATATGCGAAACACAAGTATGCCAAGCAGAACATAACAGTCTCCAATGTTACAGCAAACGCACAGAAAACCCTTCTGTACAGTTGAGAATGGGGTCATTTAAAACAAAACCGTGAATGTGTAGAACTATAATAAACAGTAGGTGGTTATCAGGAGATAACGTGACAATTCCACCACTTAACTACAACACAACTGCGACACAACAAACATGATGCAGGTGATTGTTACTTATCAAACAGAATTCTTACCAAACAATCTATGTTTATAGCTCTATTCAAAACACTGGTGAGCTGCCTTGATGATACTGGCAGTTGTATGTTAAGACCGAATCCAAATGATTACAATTAGACTTTGTTATTAGAATGTTGCTAAGCTTATTACTTAAGCGAAATGACATATATCATTTATCATTGCTTTTTTGTATAACATAAAACCAAAGCATTTCCTGAAATGCCTATAGGATTGTTTTTTTCCACCTATTGTTTGCTGCAGTGCATTATGGGAACGCACATTTGATTTCGCTGAGTTTACCTTTGTGTTGTCAGCACAATTTTGGTGCCTTAAAATGCCGTCTTTTTAGGCAGCTCACTAGAGTTTTGGAACAGAGCTTATGACAGCATACCAGAAAATATCCACACATTTGCTGTTGTTTGTATGGGGGAAAAAATGACAGATCAATTGAACGAAATCTTCATGTTTCTCAAAACGTTCGATGCTCCCAAAATGTACGTCCATGAAATATAGATAGCCGTTTTCCTTTTTTTTCTTTCTTTTTTTAAAGTTCTGTATTTAAAAAACTACATGTATACCCTTTTCAAGTCATGAAAACCTACAAAACAACATCTTTGGCGTAAGAAAAATAGCTAGTAAAAATCTACAGGATATGAACGTTATCTACAGAACATTACACAAGAGTTGATCATGTAACTGACCAATATCGGGAAAAAAGGTTGATACGACGTATCTAAAACAATCTCATCTGGAATATTCCAAATATCTAAAGTGCTTCTGCATTAGTCCCTAATTCATATACAAGTGTGGGATTGTAAGTACCTCCACTGAATTTATAAGGCAGATTAATTCTATCCACTACAGATAGAAAACCACGCACACACTCAAAGGGGTGGGTGAGAGGGATGATAGTAGAACTACAAAGAACAACGAAGATTCCCTTTGACGTGGTAATTTTACTTGTCAAAACATCAGACGACCAGTAGTCTGAAAAAACAACGGTTTATAAAGAAATATGTGAAAGTTGAGTTCTTTCAAAGATTTTAGCAGCTATAATTTCTCAGACAAACTCCGGTGTCTGGACTTTCACAGCCTGTTTAGGAATGGAAAAGAGGTGATTGGAATCTTTTCTTACTGTGCGGACTGGCGTTTGAGGTTTCGAAATAATCTTAACAAACTGATATAAGAGAGACCGAACAGGCACACAGATTTTTCCAATGATAGCAACTCACGGAGACACCACTCGACTCCTGACTGGCCAAATTCTTCACTGTACACTGTAACTCCAGACAGGCCATCGCTGGAGAGGTGTGGAACGACAGCGCTTCTCTGAGCACGAGCAGAGCGCTGTCTATGTGCTGCTCTATGTCGACAAACACAGCGCACCTCTGCTTGTGTCGGTACCACCTGGTCCTGCAGTCACAATGTTACGCTGTCTTTCCAACTATAGGATTCTCGCTATAAATAAAAGTAAAAAGAGGGTCAAACTATTTTACTGCACATACACACACACACACACACACACACACACAAGACAACATTATATCTAATAATAATCTTGATTTAATCAATATTTGCTGAAAATGTACTTTTAAATGCCAAGATATAGATGCGTTTGTTTCTTGCAACAGCATTTTAGTAACGCATAAAAATACAAATACAATTTTATATTTCAACATTAAAGTAATAATATATTCAGGATTCAATTTCCAGATAGTCTACAGAAAACATCTGTACCTCAAACCTTATGTCAAAACAGTACATAAAAAAAAAAAAATGCTGAAATGTTGAAACAGACTTAACTGATCGATTTATGAGAATAATAAAAAATGTTGGCAAAAATATACCATTGTTCCTTTTGTGTGCATTTTAAATTCATCCCAGCTCCGTTTTTATCTGTCCTAGAAGAAAGCCACCTGTATAATATAGCCAAATAAAAGAGAACGACCGTAAAATTTACTTTTATCTTGCAAACTTTTCTTCTTGATATCCATATCGGTTCATAGCTGCCAGCACTGTCGTCATCGATATTACTTTCAGAATCAAAAAGCACCGTTTGATGGGTAAATGTCCCTAAAGCAAAAATTTAAGTAAATAATATTTAATTATGTTTATTATAGGCGTGGGCATAGATTATTTTTTTAAAATTTAGATGAATCTAGATTAAAATGGATCATTTGAATGCTGCCAAAGGCATTCAGAACATGTGTGCTACCTAAATAATGACTGAAAGTAAAGCCCTATTCAGACAGGACTAGTTTTACAGTGATGTTAGGGAATGTTTTGTTTCACAGACGTACTTGGTGATTTTAATCCCATCTGAATCTGCCATGTATGTGTTTTTCTCTCACAACCCTCTGTGATAATTCTCCAACACAACTTTGTGAATAGATTAACGGCGATATCAGATGCTTTTATTCAAAGTGACTTACCAATGAGAACAGAAGTGATGAAAATCAACAATAGAGCAACGATATGTACATTTAGGAAGTATATTTGAATATTACACCAAAAGTTATAGGCCATAAAAATATATAGTATTTTTTTCTGGTTTCTAGTCAAAATATCTTAAATTTCTTAAATCAAGATATTAGACTGGCAGATAATTGTACTTGTTTTAAGCAAAATACATAATTTAGTTTTTTCGTTTCACTGCAAACAAGGCTAAATATCATAAATCATCATTCTTAAGTAATCATTTCATATTGTATAGCAAAACACTTCTGCTGGGATCCAGGTAAGGTTATGGACGAGTGTGGGTTTGGGTTAAGGCTGGGTTAACCCATTCACTACAAAGGATCTAATGGTGAGCAAGTGATATATACAAATTTTATTCAAATCTGTTCCAATAAAGAAACATATTTGTCTACTGTTCATCTTGAATGGCCTGTGGGCAAGTACGTTTTCAGCAAATTTTTGGGGGGTAAACTTTTATTTTAATAAAATAACAAAAAAGGAATAAAATTGCTAATTAAAAAAAAAAACCTACACTACAATTAAAATTATTTCATGCCAATTTGAATAGTCTTACATAGTGCCTGGTTCATCATTTAGTGCTCCCTTTGAGTCATGGTGACCTTGTAGCTCATCCAGTACGTCTCCAAGCTCTTTAATAGTACGGAAGGTCTCTTTAGGGTCCTGTATAGTGAAGCCTGAACACTCCACCGGCGGCCCAAGATAAACTGACAGGCTGGCACAGGCATCTGTAGACAGACAAATAAACCGACTTTACTGCTATGTAATAAAAATTGGGCATTAGTAGTAATAAAAATGACATAAGTGAGTGAACATGAAATCTGAGCAAGAAATATCCTGGATCATCTTAAATAGTTTGACATTGGCTATTATTTCATCACTGTTAAATCACAAAAATGTAAAAGTATGTTTTGATAAAATGTTATAAAAAACAAACTGATGAATCATGCACAGAAAGACAAATTGTGTATGGTTCTATTCTGTTTTTAGGCTTTACACACCCTCCATCTTCTGTAGTCTGGAGCGGTTAGAGGAGAAGAAGGAGAAGATTCGTTCTGTTTCTCTGTCACAGTCGATGTCCAGTTGAATATTAGCCAACGCTGTCCTATAAGACAAAGTCAGAAAACAAAAGAATGTCAACACATTTGATAAAGCAATAAAATATAATTAAGAATAAGATGTCTTACACAGTGCAGGTTTTGCAGCCAGGGGTGTTCTCGTTGACATTATTACAGCATAACCACAATCCACCCACAAAAGCAGACGGGTGAAACGTGCTGAGCCGTCCCGGGTTACATCGGCTGACCTGACTCAGTACCTCGATCCAGCTGTTGGTCTCCACACAGTTCCCCGCCTGCACGTACAGAGGCTTCTCTGAATGGATTACCTGAAACATCTGCAAAACAAATAGTGGTAAAGGAGGATATTACATATAAACTAAAAGTCAAAAGTTTGGAAATACTACATTTCCAATTTCATACAAAGGCAGACGCAATAAAAATTTTTTTAAATAATAATTGTTTTTCCTTTTAACAATTTTAATAATCTAATTTATTTTAGATGATTTTTCTGCATCATTACTCCAGTCTTCAGCATCACACGATCCTTCAGAAAACATAATTGTCATAATGTTACTAATTACTTTTTTGGTGATCAAAAACATTTTCAAAAAATATTAAATAGTGGAATAACAAACTTTTGAAAAGTACTGTATGTTGCAGGTTCTCCATACTATAAGTTGTAGAACACAAAATTTGCAATATCATTTGTATGTTTGTCCCCTGGGCATTAAACCCATGACCTTTGTGCCATGCTAGAAATATAGATAAACACACACGCAAAGCATAAATACACCTGTGCTACTCACGTTTTTGCGATTAAAGGCACTTTCCTCCAGTTTCTCGACACCAAGGATGTTTTTCACAGGAATGACGCACAGTGCTTCCTTCCCTGTTCATAAACACAAAGACACATTTATCCAAGCCATTTAAATAGAAAAATAAATAATTAAAAATTCACACTTTGCCAAATTTAGCACTTAGACATGGATGAATGACAATCATCATTAACTGGGAAATAAACGTAAATACAGAGCCTGGACTGGCGGGACAGTTTGAGTCTGTTTTTGCATACACACATCAAGCAGACATCTAGGGACTGCAGTTCAGACGGACACTAAATCTCAAATGATATTCTGTAATGACCCGTGACTCAGACTGAGTCGGGTCCAGCCCGTGGAGCTGATAGCACACCAACTTGCCGCGCCAATATAAACACTCAGCCGTTTCTCAAGCGCATTCTACACATTTGAAAAATTCCTATTTTCATCTCCTCCGCTGACGTGCAGCATTCTGACCACAGAACAGCCAAGGTACACAGAGGCTTGAGAACTAGAGCCACAGACACCACGTCAGCTCATCCTGTTCTCTTTACAATCAATCTTCTTCCTAGAGGTTGACCAGGTGTGTACTGACACTAGCTGGCTGTTTATTTCCTGTTCCTCTTTACTGCCGATAGATTAGAATCTTATGGTAAGTTATTAAAGTCTATTGAAACAACATTAACTCTTATCTTCTGTAGAGGTGCTTTACAGCTGAAATTGAATGAGTTTCTTAAATAATTGTAAATTAATTAACACTGTTTATGCATTAAATTAGTTTGTATAAAGCTCTATAAACATGAATGGGATCTGACTCGTCTTCCACAGAATACAGAGAATGAATAAACAACAACGTGAATGATGATTTGTTTTTGGCTGCACATTTCCTTGAATAAAATATCACTTTAACGAAAAAAAAGTGAGTCATTTGAATTTTATTATGCAGTAAATGTTTAGAACAGCAGTAACACGCCCAAGACTGCTGGGAGGCATTTCTAAAACACATCTAAACTTTTTAACTTGACTACTTTATGACCATTTGTATAAGGATTAAAATGGCAAGGTATTAAACATTTTTAAAATATTTTGCCCTGCTCCCCTGGCAGATATGCTAACACCATTTCTCAGTGTCTTAAAACTGAATTTGAGTGTCTCAAACCTAGTTTTTCAGTAGACACTGTAGACACATTGTACTCTTGTAAAAGGATGAAAGAAAAAAGGTTAAAGAAAAGGCTTGTTGTTGCAATCCCATTACCCCTGACTTAAAGGGTATCATAATTCCCATTATTATGAGACCAGAAGAGGACAGAATCTCCTGCTAAGTCTTAATTCCTCCCCTGGGACAGTATGTACTGTCAAACTCCATGTTAAACTGCTTTGATCATGATAATGTTTACAGTTTTGTAAGTACAGTACACAAAATCATAAAGCATCATATATATATTTATATATATATATTGATTAGATTAGTGCTGTAAAACAATTAATCGCATCAAAAATAACATTTTTGCTTACTATGTAATCTATGTGAACTTTGTATATTTATTATGCATGTACACACACACACACATATATATATATATACATATATATATATATATATATATATATATAAATACACACATGCATGTATATATCCCAGAAAAACATTATTTTTATAGATTAAATACACTGCTCTCCAAAAGTTTGGAAACGCACTACAAAAGTGGGATTTTGGACAATATTGGCATGAATCTAATTTTTAATGTGTGATAATTTTGCATTGCTTAATAAGGACACAAACACAAACTACAAACTTTTTTTTTTTTTACCTTTTATTACACAACAGTTAAAATACTAGAATTTTTAATTTGCCAAAATATCCATCATTAGTTACAGCGCTGCATAATCTGGTTGTCTGAGCTGTCAGTTTATTCAAATATTGACTTGATATATTACTCCAAGCCTCCTGAAGGATTGCCCAAAGAGTATTATGTAATCAAAATTATTATTGCTGTCTTCAATGATAATGTCAAGTTACTTTAATGTACAGTATAATACTACACTAATACACACATACATATGTATATGCACTTTGCAATAATGTCAAATGAAATGTTTTAGTTTAATACAATTTTAATTGTGTCATGCTTTGCAAAGTTAAAGTCTATATGTTGACTAAAATAGTAAAAAGTACTTTTTAGATTTTAATTTTACTGTAGTGTGTATTAATGTACTAAACTTCAATGAAATTTTTACATTACAAATATATGTAAAAACATGACATACAGAATTATCATTATGTCATAATTCTGAATCATTTTAGTATAGCATTCAACATGCAGACTGGAATCATAATACAGACAACAGAAGTAATTATGAAATTACTTAGATAACATACTTTGGTCCTCTAAATGTCAGCTACTTGTGTTTAATATAAATGTAAACTATTATTATATGAAATGTGCATGAAAATATTTCATTAAGTTCTCATTTAAAAGAAATAAAATGGCATATGTGTGTGCATTAGTATACAAAAAAAAAGTTTAAGTAGTGTACTTCATTTTTTTTAACATGGGAAGGATGACTTGAAACATCTTGCATTTATTAAAAAGCAAAAAAAAAAAAAAAAACTGTTAAAAAATGTTACTTATACACACTGAAATGATTTCCGAAAAAACTCAAATTTTGTCTGTGGAGCCAAATGACTACCATAGATCAACTGATTGTTGATGATGAAACCCTTGTAGTATATTATATATCCTTTACAGTTTCTAACCGTGGTTAAACTAAACGGGTCAGGTTGAGTTTAGCCAGTAAAAAACACCTTCAAAACATCCTTGACCGCCCCAGATCTAATATCTGGAAGAATCTTACAAATGAAAGCTGCACGTCTACAGAGAACAGTCCATCATTTGGTCCAGATGCTCAGAGCGGTCGTGAGTGCATTTGGTCAAAAGGCACGGTCTATTAAAAATGCAACCTACACTCCCTAATCCTGAGGTGAATTTTAAGCTCAAAGTTCAAGAGAAAGTCCAGAATCAATTTCACAATTTATGCGATTGCTGAAGTAATAAGTTGTGATATGAGACTACATTTTCATGACAACTTGCAGTGTTTCATATCCTCAAAGCTGAGAAACACTGCGGACAACAGGTACATTTCTGTTAAAAATGAAAGGTAAAAATTCTGTTTTCCATGTTCATGGGGTAAACATGTTTACATGGCTTTTTAAAAATGCAGGTGTGTTGCGTGCATTTGGCCAATCAGGCAAACTTACTGATACTTCCTAGAACTCTAGGAGACCCTACTCTAACACAGAAGCTTATTTAGTTCCCCCAGACAGAGTACCAGAGTTCTGCCAGAGTCGCTCCCAGCACTTGAGAGCTTAAATTATATTATAGATTACACAGTTTTGATAATAAAAAACGCAATGTGGAAAATCTAAATGCACAGGGGACCTGCAAATGAGATAATAATCAAAACAATCCCTTAAATCCTTTGTCTTTTTAAGCAACGCGTTGCATTGCATCTCATAAACATAACACCACGTCTGCATTCGTGATCGGAGTAATGACAAACAACAAGCACTACCCTTCACTGCTCAAAACAGGTTCTTTTATAAGAAAATGTAACTTACTTAAAGGTTGTGAGTCAGGAGCGCCAGACTGTTCTTGCAGAGGTAGGATCGCACCACTTTATAGTCTCTGTGTACAGACAGCATAAGCTACTCTCCAGGTTTTCGGAGTCTGTCCTCTGTACATGCTCTGAACACACGCTAATATTTGGGTTGAACTGTCCTGGAACAGTGTTGTTAATACTTAACCACTGATTTCTAGTTATATCCTCTTATGTAAGCACAAAGTAGTTTCACTTTCACGACGAAACACAGCGTCTCCAGACCATGGCGCCGGCAGCAACACTACAGCAAGAATAATAGCTCCGCCTTCTTTCTTTGCGTGAACATTTGGGAGATGTTATGAAAATAAACCCACTCTGTGACGTAGAAAAGTAGGAGTGTGTTTAAACGAGCCGTTTTAGGGGGCTTGGACAAGTCATAACTTTTTTAAAGAATATCTTTGGTTTTTTAAGCAGCTAAAAAATTTTGAAGTATTACAGATTTTACTGTTTTTTTTAATCAAATAAATCCAACCTTGGTAAGCTAAAGTGACTTACAAAAATTACACAATCTTAATTATTCTGATCGTTTGACAAGTATTGTATGTTTGTTTAGCTCTCACATGGAAAAGGCAACAACAGTAATCCAGCTTTGTTGACAGTCCAGCAGGAAGCAAAAGAAGGTCAAGCCACCGTGCTGAATTCTTTTGAGATTATCACGCTGAAGGATGTTTACTATTACAACAGCAGTAAATGTGTGTTATGCGGGAGATCCAGACTTGCAATCGGTCACCTTGAAATTCACATTACACCTTGGAAACAGACATGGCTCTAGTTCACAGGACAGCTCACTTTAAGGGAATGCAGGAATTACGTTGTTAGGATGCAATGAAGCCTGGTGCTGCATACTGGAGTGTATTTAATTCTATATCAGTTTTTTCAATACAAAATGAACCAATATATCCTGCTCTATACATCATGGCTCATAAGTGTAACAGTGTCCTTATTCACACCTCAATACCAAAAATACTGATGCAGATGGGAAGTGTGATTCATGTCTGGAAATCATTTCTTTCAAACTGCCCATTTCAGTAAATCAGTTTTGAATCAGACAATTCGGTGATTCATTGTCACTCCCCTCCAAGGGGCAACCTCCCGCTCCCTCTAGTGAAACCAACACGGAAGTGGTTAAAACTGCAATTCATCGACTAGCCGCTGGGGGCTGGCTCCAAAAGGGA
>JAUCNO010000318.1:13741092-13773680 GCA_032353835.1 Enteromius viviparus
AGGCATTAATATGTGCTTAATTAGCACTAATAAATGACTAATATTCTAGTAATATGCATGCTAATAAGCTACTAATATATGTACCCATAAAATAAAGTGTTACCAATAATTAATATGGATTTAAGTGTCACTTTAGAATATGGGGTTAAGTTTAGCCTTAATTATTAGCTTATCCTAATCAATAAACTTGAATATCACTCAGTAAGCGTCATAATGTAGATTTAGAACAGGGGGTTAAATAGTCTTTATTACAATAATTTAGCTATAAATATGCAAACCAGCAGCAATTAAACATCATAACAATAACAACAATATATATATATTTATCATAATAAAATGGATAATATGCCCTTACTATATGTACAGATAATCATTATTTATACACATGTTCATGTTTAACTGATGCATAATTGTTAATCATAAATTACTGGTTTATTTGTGCTTAACTAATGCATAATTCGGGCCCTTAAAATGTTACGTTAATTATTAATTACTAGAGTGTTTTTGCTCAACTAATGCTTAACTGTGAACAAATTAACCATTAATTAATGCTTAACTAATGCATTATCCTGACCCCCTATTCTGAAGCGTTACCATTAATGCTTATGCTAAAGCGCTACCAAAGTTTAAAATATTTTTTTCTAAATTAATACTGATACAAATAATCCCTTGTATTTATATGCACCAGTACAACAATACATTATTATAAACAGCAATGTTTTTATATAATGTTTGAATATATAAAAGGTTACACTTAGACTTCTCTACAAGACAAATCACTGAAAAAAAAAAAGTTTCAACTGATTGAGGGACGACAATCTTTTTTTAGCTGCTAAAAAAGGAGGGATTGCGAAATTTGTCTGCAAACATGGCTGCTTTGAGGAAAGCTGTGCAAAGAATGTGAAATATTGATTAAATATTATTATATATAATAATAAGTATTATATATGTTTATTAAAGGCTTTTTAATTTTTAACCATGTGAATGCCTTGTAGTATTATATTGTTTCACTAGACTGTAAATATGCTCTGGTGTTCCAGATGTATTTTTATTTAGTTTCAGATGACATTTTTCCTTAAATCAGACTTTTGATTTACGGAAACATTCTATCAACATATACATTGGCCCAAAAAAATATTTAGACACTTAAACAGTTTAAAAAGAAAACAAATAAAAAAGTCAGCACAATATTTGAAATATGGCTATATTCCAATGAAGACTGACATTATCAATACACATATAAAGTAGAGTAAAGACACTAAAGCAGAAGCTTGGTTGCTTGGTTCACTTGGTTACAAATGTGGCAAATTGCTATTTGTAATTGTCTTTCCATTCTGTCTGTGTGCGTTTCAACAACAATGCACAAGCACTTTTAAAAAAAAAAATACATCACAAGTACTCTAAATATCTCTAAATAACAAGTATAGAGAAACTATGCTTGCTCTGCTTTTACTTTCTTTGGTTGGAAAACTGCTATTTGTAATTATCTTTTTTTTTTCAAAAATACATTGCAAGTATACAAGAAGCGCTCCAATTAAAAATTATTAATGGAACATGCAACAAATTCGTACGCAGAAACTCGCTTGCTTTGTTTACTTTCCTCATTAATTTCCGAAAGTGGCAAACCACTTGACTTTCCGTGGTGTTTGAATTGTCTTTTTTTTTTTTTTGAAAAAAGCAAACTACTTTACATAAACACTTTTTGTTTCTGATACAGTCCACACCCCCTGCCCCTTGTCTGCTAAACGGTAAATCATACTTGTGTACAAAACAGATCCGTGCATACACCATACACAAAAACAGGATGTGGAGTTGGGTCTGCATCTGCTTTCAAGTCATTGGACCACATATAAGAGCTGACTAATCATACATCGATCTCATTGGGTACGGCGAGGCAATGAGTAATCATAAACTCACCCGATTGGCCCAAACCACGGCTGGAGACTAACCACAGAAGGGAAGTAAGGTTGTGTATTCATGTATTGCTCTGTTGGGTGTGTTAAATGATAACTTCTATGCCTTATAAACGTTCACTCACCTGAACTTCTGAATGTGGATCCACAGGCTGTAACTGAAACCAGTTCTCCTTCCCGCAGTACTTATATAGATCTTCCTTCCTGATGGCTACTTTACCTACAAACACACACGCAAGACTTAGTTGACATGTAAACTGTGTATTAGTCTTGTAAATGAGACAAAACAAGGGCAAAAGACACTGACCTACAGGTAGATCCCTTATTTGGAACATGCTCTTGGCGTAGACGTAGAAGGACAGGCATTGGAATGGGCGTGGAATTTCAAAATAGAAGTCCTCGCTATAGAACGGACTAAAGCATAAGAAAAAAAAATGTTAATCACAAGCACGGTGACTCTATTAACAAAATGCCTGCAAAAAATAAATATAATCAATATCACATATTATAGTTCATAATGTAGAGAACGGAGCAAGCATCACCATGGGTTAGATTCCCAGGAAAAGCAAAAAAGAGTACCTAAATAAATGCGTATGGTATACGTATAATTTGTACTGTAATGAGAATTTTTTTTACTGTGTAAAAAAAACGGGCATGATGCAATACATCAGAAGAGTTTTCTGTCACACAGCATTTATTTCTATGGTTTTCTTTGTACAGACGTAGTTCACTGACAAGCTGCACAATATCACATTCATAATCGCAGATGAACCGCCTGTGATCATTACTACAATACTGCGTCGTTGTCAGTGAACTACAACTAGTCTATTATGCATCATGACAATAGCATGCGATTAATTGCAGAGCCCTACTCACAACACACTCAAACACAGAAACATGCTGAAAAAACTCATAACACCCAAATACATAAACATGTTTACGGGAACCACAAAGTGACGAACTTGGTTGGGACATGCTTATTGATGTTTGCTCTAAAACATACAACTTTTTTTTTTTTTTCAATTCTAAATAAGGTCAGAGAATACAGTTACTTCAGCTATGAAAGGTAATGTAAGCTGGCTAACCTAAAAAAAAAAATACTATTAAAAAAATAAATAAATGTACAAAATAATATTTGAATAAAAAATAGTTACTAACCACAAATTAACTATGATTTTTGTAAAACTGTATTCATACAAATGGTAATCAACGCAAAAAATGCGTTGCAAAATAAAAATGTATAAATAAAAATGTATATATAAATATAAATTTGGCAAATGTGGTACTTTTAAGCTCGTTTTTGTTTTTGGTTGTGTTGTAAGCATAAAGATGCATTTTTAATTTTCTGGTGCTTTTTCTATTTTTAGGTATTTTATTAAGTTGTAGAGTGTTGTCTCTCAGCCACCATACAATAAGTTTTTTGGCAGTACAACAGAAAGAGTAAATGATCGAAAAACACAGAATGCATTTAATAACATAGTTGCTTTAATGAGTCGAGTCACAGCTGGTTAGGACAAAGTAAGTCTAGGTAATGAGAAATCTCATGTGCTATACTATTTATGTACTATACTATACTATTTAATGGTCATGATATGAAACCGTTGATGAAATTCAAATTATGTGAATATAAAATATTTCATAAGATTACATTCGAACATTTCTGTGACACTTTGTGGTTGTGAAATGTTAGAGGGTCATGTTCATGTGATGGACAGTTACTCTGCTTATCCCAAGTGTCCAAACACTTTCTGAGGTCAAAGCAAGCAAGGGATTAATAAAAAAATAAAAATAAAACTCGTAAATCAAAACAAAAGTGTCCAAAAAAACCCGAACAGATTATAAAGGTTCGACTTCTAGCTGTGACTGCAACAGTCAAATACCTCAGCTGAGACTCGAGCGGAGAATGCTCATCCACCCACACACACTCCAGCTCTCTTACACACACACACAAATGACACACTCATAGCCCCCGCACTGAAGAGCGCATGCGCTACCACATACATACACACACAAACAGATTCTGACCTCCTGAAAAAAACTGCTACAGGTAAAACCACTCCACTCCAAATACTAAAAAACGTGGCCACGCCGCACACAGATTCAAAAGTGTTTAATAATAAGCCAGATGAGAGAGAGAAAGGAAGATTAGGAGAGGTGAAGAAAGACTTGAGAGAGGCTGATTGCAAACGAGTGTGTGCGCGAAAGACAAGGAGCGATAGATAGCAAGTGTGAGAAAGTGAGGGAACGCGTAGGTGGACACCCTTCCTTAGACACAGCCAACAAAGCCCTTTGAACAGAGGGGGGAAAAGCAGTTGTGAAATACCACGAGAGGAAAAGCCTTCAGAAAGCAAATGAGATAAAGAAAATGTGCTTCTTTCAATGACTTGACGCTTTTGCAACTGAAAGTGTACACAGTGTAATATCGTCAAAAACACTATGTTGTATGTCCGATATCAAGATGAACTGTAAATCTGGCGCACAATGGAAAGTCAATTTGCAGTAAAACTGTGAAGTATCCACACCATGTTCATTACTGTAAATCTAGCACAGCATTACATTGAAAAATACCTTAGCAACAACCCAAAACACCGTGACGACAAGCTAAAATAATAAAATCGCTTAAAGTGATAGTGAAAACTGCATCATCATCCGCTCACTCTCATGTTGTTGACATTCTTTCTTCAATGGAACACGAAATAAGATACAGTAGAAGTCAAGGTGGTCCAAACTAAATTCAGACCCTGTTGTAATGTTGTAAAATATTTTCTATAAATACCATCTACAACATATCTTTTAGAAATATGATAAAGCAATATGAAGCTATAAAAAAAACTACATTATTATTATCACCAAACACCAAAAAAACTATATTTAAGGGTAAGATCAGGCACAAATAAAGGTAACCACACTCTACAAGTGCTACTGACATTTTCTTCAAGATTTGTTTACATCTCTATTGTAATAAAACACCATAAAAGGGCAGTGTTTCCGATTATTACATGGCAAACAGAAAAAACTAAAAAAGCAGCATGAAAACCACACATATGAGAAGTGCTGTAAGATAAAAATCATCAACATCAGCATGTAGTTTGCATGTGATGATGGTGTGCTTATGTGTGCTTATTTACAGTCTCACCTTACACTCTTCTCATAGACTTTTGTGCGATATACTTCCTCCTGATCCAAACTGATTGTACAGAAGGTGCAGAGGTCACGGAGGCGGTTCGGCCCTGAGCTCGGACCCAGATTCTTTGCTTCGCCTGTAGAGAGAAGCATTACAAGAAGTTTCAGGATATTATACAAACTAATGCATTCATTCTTCCAAAAGGTGAAATCCCAAAGTGGAAGAGCTGTCTGAGGAAAACGTTTTCTTACGGAATAAAAAAAATAACACATTCGGTTTTGTTTTAGTTTTTTTTTTGTATTTGAATTAGAGGTTTGTCAGTTGTGGGGTCGGCGATGTACGGCCACTAACACACACTATTGCGCACACACACTTGCAGGAGCGCTGTGGTGGCTGCAGAGGCTTGAGGCGGATGTGGCCGCTGTACGTGGAGCTCATCTAAGATGTGGTTACAGACGAGAAGCATTAACTTCCTCCCAGCATGCACTGGGGCTTCCAGGAGAGCGCTGATTCAAAAGATCAAATTCAAAAGCACACATACACAACCACACGTTTTAATGTGTCAGAGGGCAAAGCTATAACTAATCCAGACCACATCAAACCAAAACGACACAGATATATTTTCTCAACGCAAGAACAATTTATAAAAACAAACACGCACCTTATAAATGTGTATGACCAATTTAGAAGATCTGATACTATGGATTCTTTATTGTGGTTTACAGCTTTCAGTTTTATGCCTCCTCTAAAAATATATATTTTTTTATTTTTTGTGTAAAACCATTCATCTTTTTTTTTTTTTTTTTAATAAAACGTTCTGCACTTGCTGTTGGATGTTAATCAAGTTTATAGATAAACCTCAGGAAGGAATAACTGGGTAAATCACACCCAACTATGGCAATGTGTCACTACAAAAAAAAAATATATATATATTTATATGCATGTATTTTACATTGCAATTTGTGTAATATTTGCTAATTTTAAATGCAAACATGTCATAGCAAGATTTCCCCCCCCTGGTGTAATGTCAATATGCAATGCATATCAAAACCTTTAAAATAACCCGCATTTTCTGCATGCATTTTTATCTTTTGAGCTGACTCCATAATGCATTGGCGCTCATATAACATTCAGAAGATGCTTATATTCTCATCAGAGATCAATGAGGCTGAATGCACAAAGTCTGCAACTTACACCTTTAGCAATTACACAGTCTGTGTTTCCGGCACACACACACCTCTTCCCCTGAACCATTCAGAAAACAACAGCAAATGCAACCCTGAGCAGCTCATAATGATGCTCGCAGTCGACACAGATAAAGACTCAGAGGAAACTAAACTCCCAAGAGCACATTGCCGCAGGGAGCCATGATAGCAGCCAGTGCCCTACAGTTAACCCTCTCTTTTCACACACATCCAGGTGTAACGAAGACAAGTGAACGTGTGGAGCACTGTATGCTTAGCAACGGAAGTGAATACAAACCACAACTGTGAGGCCTGAACAAACAAGCTACACAAGGCTTCACACACATGCACGTACAAAACACTGGAGTTCCCTACATGCAAACACACACACACACATGCATCCATGCACTCATACGCAGACACGTTTATAGACATAAACAAATGTGCATAAGAAAACGGTGTACAAACTAAATATGCAACCATACCGGATACATTTCTGTGAAATCATCTGGGCCGATGAAAAGATATGATTCAAATCACACCAGCTATATAATGTAGAAATGATAGTTTCCACAGAAACGGATCATTTACAGATCAGTTCCATCATTAATTTTTTTTCAAAAATATTTAAAATATATATTTAGCCTAATCTTGATTTGTTTTTCCAGCTAAAAATTTTAATTAAAAAAAACAATATTTTTTATTGTTGTATTTTATTGTATTTACAGTATTTCAATTGATCAGGATGACAAAATAACCCCTAAAATCCTTGCTGAATAGAAGACAGTAATCTACAGATTGCTTTTGGGTCTAAAGAAGAGAAAGAGCATCTTACTATAACCGCTACTGTCTGAAAAAAGTTTAAATTGATATCCATCTGGGCAGGGCGATTTGGCCTATAATATAAATCTTAATTTGCCCTCAAAGTTTTGTACAGTAAATATGCTCACATAATACAAGGGAGAGATTTCTGAATGAAGGATGCATTACTTTATTTTTAAATAATTGAAGGAAACACACACTATCTGATTATTTATTAAACATCAATGTTGAACAACTAAAAATTAAAGCACACATTGCCTAAAACGAACAGTCACTTTGTTGTTGATAAAAAATAAACAATATGCACTTTTGGAAACGTTTTTTTTTTTTTGGTAGTTTTAGAAAAATGTGATTGCGATGGCAAAGTGTATCTTCTGTCGAGAGTTTTAACGAGGTGTTGAAACCCGTTCTTTTTTTCCGAGCCATGTTCATATTCAGTAACGTGATTGTGCTCCAAGTGTTGGAACAAATTAGTGGTGTCGATGTCATCCTTACTGTCCAAATAACGGAGACTGCATTTTTTTGGTACAGTTGTCTCAGTGTTTAAGTTCTCCATGCTCGACATGTGGGCGGAATAACGTAATGCAAAGGAGCTGTGTCACGCGGTAGAGTTTTTAAATGGAAAGTAATCAAAATAATCAGCCTGGAAAAATTTGATCGATTATAGGTTCTGAATGATTTGATTGACCCTAATATCCATTTATAATTTTAGGACACAATATGACCTACACAACAGTTAATTAATATCACATTCACCCATGAGTTGTGTTGCACCACATCACTGTGCCTGAAAAGTGTTTAGTGTTAGCTGTGTAAGCACAATGCACTGCTAAGGGTGTGTGAGGTGACAGCGTCAATCTGCTTCAGCTCTTTAAAGAACTATTAATGTCTAATCCCAATGCCACCGACTGTGAAAAACTAAAGCGACTCTTGAGCTCTTGTGCTAAGCCCTCCTGCCCTGAATCGCTTAGAAGCAGCCCCAGAGACCGTGTGACGCCATCCCTAACTGCTTTTAGAAGATCTTAACTTAGACCCACAGGACATACCGGAAGGGGAAACACTGAGGTGGTTAGTTTTTGACCCCATATTTGACCCTAATATAGCCAGGCTCATAATAATTTAACTTGGCTAAATCCTAAAAAAAAAGGTAGTTCCTCAAAAAAATAATGAATAGGCAGAATAGCTAACTTTAGAATGTGTTTGTGACTATCCAGTTTGTACACAGCTCTCTTGAATACTTGTCTCTGACTGCTGAATCATGACATTCGGCGATCAATTATTTTCATTCTAATTAATCTTTGTTGTAAGCAACCAATTTCGAACGTCAATACAAAATAAAGTTTCAAATAAGTAGATATATAAGGTTTATATTAAGTGTCCTTAACTACAATGTACTTGCATCAAATTTACTGCACTTATTGTTGTCATATTATATTGCAAAACACTTTTGCTGCTATTGAGGTGGGATACAGATAGGGTTAGGGACAGGTTTGGTGGTATGAGTAGGTTTAAGAGTGGGTTGTCAACAGTGTAATTATAAATGTAATTACAGGTGTAATTACATGGGCATTTTTAAAAATAAAAGTACATTGTAAAAACTTGTATGTACATAATAAGTGCATCGTACCAAATAATTAATTTAAATGTAAGTACATAGTAGCTAAGGCCACCTAATATAAAGTGGGACCAAATGAAACCTATAAAGCATACAGTGTCTACGTGCATATTTGCATACAAATTCACACATTCAGAATCATACTGGTATGATTTCAAGGATAGCTTTTAATGTGTTGCTCAAAACTATTTGTAACAATAGTTATTGCAAAAGAACGCAAGAGAAGGATGAGGTTTGAGAGTGAATGAAGTAAGCGGTCAGAAGGTTATGAGTCAATGAGTGTGAGCCACAAGTTTTAAACACCAACCTCAGCTTGTTAGCTACGTTTGAAGGCCCCACGAAATCACAAAGACACTCGACAAATTATTTTTTGGTTCTTTTTTTAAAATAGCTGAATGACTTCACATCACAGTTCACAAAACCAAAGTTTGCTACATGCTATGCTATTGCTAGTAGGTTTATTGGACAACATTTTAGGCATGCCCATGAGAGCGTGATGAAAAAATTCTAGATTTCAAATTGTCCTTTCTCTTCGGAGTGTTACAAGCTGATCTTATCCATGCACTGAAGTTTGAAAACCATTATAAATTTTATGACACGCCCCCTAAAACGCTTAGTTTGAACAAGCTGAGTGGGTTTATATTCAAACACTGCCTAAATACTCAAAGAAAGAAGTCGGAACTATTATTCTCACTGTAGTGTTGCTGCTTGCGGCAATGTTCAGGAGAAGCTGTGTGAGAAACTACTTTGTTTGTGTTTTCAAAAGAGGACATAACTAGTAATCAGTGGTTAAGTTGTATTCACAACACTGTTCCAGGACAGTTCAACCCAAATATTAGGACAGACTCCTAAAACCTGGAGAGTAGCTTATGCTGTCTGTACACAGACTATAAAGTGGAGCGATCCTACCTCTGCAAGAACAGTCTGGCGCTTCTGACTCACAACCTCACAAGTTACATTTACTTATAAAAGAACCTGCTACTTAGTACTCAAACATGAGTTTTGAGCAGTGAAGGGTAGTGCTTGTTGTTTGTCATTACTTCGATCACGAGTGCAGACGTGGTGTTATGTTTTCAAAGTGTTTTATTGTTTTGGTGTCATACCGTGGAGACGTGGCACCACGTTATGGTAAGAGGCGTAACATTTCCGCCACATGCTTGTGGTATTCGGCGGCCAAGTGCACCTGATAGCTGGCCAATCAAAGCACACCTCACTTTTTTAGAACGATGAGCTTTGTACAAATCGACCCGCTTTAGGAGGCGGGGCTTAGAGAAAATACAAAAAATGGAAAATAATGTGTTTTTTGAAACACTATGAAAATTCAGTATTGCTTAAAATGACTAAAACCAGCAAATTAAATACGTTAAATAATTTATAATTACATTTATTCTAGAACCAGAGTAACATCTTATTCCCAATTTCACTCAATATGGGAACAGGAGAACTTTTAACCAATGAATGGGAGAAAAAAGAAAATTGGCTTTATTTGAAAAATGTAACTCAGATATTTAATTGTAAATTACAAAGTAAAAATTACATTACTAGTAACTACAAAAAAAGGTTACTTGTAATGTGTTACCACCAACGCTGCCAACACACATGAACTAAAATCCACAAAACGGCGAAACTAATTTTCTAACCACTTCAGGAAAACAAACGGTTGTATAGTGGTTTAAATATAATCGACTATCACGTTTGTTTAGGCCTGAAATGTTCTAATAAGGGCATCAGAATTGGTTGACACCGGAACAATGTGGCCATTATAAAGTCGTAAGAGTGTGTTGTAAGATGGTCCTCATAGAGCCAGCCCTTAGTTTAGTTCCTCTTTGTCGGCTGTTATTAGTATACTACTGAATGCTTCACAGTTCTCCAACACATCACAACACGCAAATATTTCCTCCTGCTACTTAAATATGTGCACGCACACCTGCTGATAGCCGGTGCTGGTGACCACATGTAAATGTGGCCGTTTGTGTGCAAAAAGAGGGGAAAATAAAAGAAAAAGATAACATCAGAGTGAGCAAAAAAGACTTTTAGTCCATGAGGGTACCAATTAGTCCACTACACTTTCCAATGGAAAGACTCATGGCTCAACATCTCACAAAAAAGTTTACCAATGCAGAGGTATTTTGAGTGAATTGTAAACATATTGTTATTCAGAAAAACTTTTAGCAACTTTTTTTAGCATGTTTCTATGATGTTCTGAGAAAATTTTTGCTTGTTTATAAGGTCTAAAACAGTGGTTTTATCTTGTTTAGCATCTGTATTGTCATTAAATTACATTTTAAACCAGAGAGTAAAGGAAAAACCTGAATCTTAATTAGGGAATTGTATAATATTATTGATGAAGACATGTATTGAAAGTATTAAAGGAGTAACTAAATATAATTAGGTTTGAGAGAGTTGTGTATGTGTGCTATAGCATTTGTGCATTTATACAAAATCTATTTAGACTACTGTTTTTCATGCAAGTACCAAGAAAGCATATAGTTAAATCTGTCCTATATGTGTGACTTTAACTTTGTTTATTATAATATAAATGTATGCTATTATGGAAAACCAATCGTGTTAATAATGAAACATTAAAATCTCACCACACATTTTTTTTTAACTCAAGCTACTGTAAACAAACTACTGTAAAATGTGTACAAAAATGTAAGTGATTTGAAACAATATCACCCTTAAGGACATGCAGAAACTAAGAAAATATACTTGTTTAATTAAAATATTAATTTTGTTTAGAAAAGTGTAAAGAATTAAAAAAAAAAAAAGTGAAGCATTTGTCATGTTCTGACCATATAGAGTCGTTTTAAACCACAACAATCTGGTTACTACAACTTTAACTCAGGAGAAATGTGCCTTTGTGACTGATATTAAATCTTTTATTTTATCATAACATTTTTTTTTTGTTATAAATTAACACGTGCTTTATAAATGTTCTAATGAACAGTTAATATGCTAGTAACATGTATGCTAGTTAACAGTGAATAGGAATCTAAAGTGTTACCTTCTGATTATTTCCTGATGGCATATTTTGGGCCCAAATATGAATTATTATATATTTTTGCAAATTTGGGATTTCAATTACTTTAACAGGAATTACACCAGTAGCCTCTTAAGTGCTGCATGCACAGAATATTTTAATTGTGTTTGTCGAGGTGTAATGTGGTTATGTGTGGTGTTGACATACGTCCCCAATTAGGACACTTACATGGACAAAGACATCACTGCAGTGTGACGCACTGCACACAGTGGCCTACGTACTCATAACAGTCATTCTGAAACCTTGGTGTGCTTTTGTGAATGAAAAAGCCTTTGAGCTGAGCTTCATTCACCTCACAGACCAATGGGCAGTTACCATTATTAGACATAACAGTTGTTGTCAACCAACTACAAAACACTAGTAAACAAATGAATGCCTTTATCCTTTCATAAAAATGGCTGGCGACGAGAGCCAACCACACCGTGTATTTAGACAAGAGCGTTAATACAGAACCCACAGACTGACTGCACAACCGGAACATTTAGCAGCTGATCAATTGTTTAGCGTCACGACAGTCACGCTGTCCCCTTTGAGAGTTTCAGACAATTTGATTTGATAGCACTTGATTGATGTCATGGGACATGTCTGTTTACAGTGTGTCACTTGGTTTGTATCACCCTGATTTGCCCTGAACCTCATTGTTTGGGAAAGGGCAAGCAAAGGACTGAGTAGGTAGTGGTTCGATCGAAGACTTTAGTTAAGTGCGACTAAAAAAACAACAGTTTTTTAGGAAGGCTTAGGGGCTTTTAGCAACCCTCCAATTTTTTTTTCTTTATAAAATTACAGGAAAGTCAGGTCGTCCTGTAAAGTAAACAGTACCTGGTTTATTCCCTAAGCATTTACAAAGAAAAGTGGAATTATTTAACATTGCTACTGTGATTTCCTAAGGACTTTCCCAGTTCTTCCTGAAGGCATGTGTAACCGTTTTTTTTTTTATGCACTACACATGACATAACTGCTTTGTTAGTGTAACTAATTACTCAACTCTCTTAGAAAATTACATACGTTGTCAATTAGGCACTAAATTAAAAAAGGTACACCTTTGTACTTAAAGAAAGAATCCATATTGGGTATACATTACTAACTGAAGTGTACAAAAGTGTACCTTTAAAAAAAAAAAAGGCCATCCCTTTTGTAACTTTTTTTCTTGAGAGTGTAATTCTGTCACATTATTGGAAACCAAATTTAATCACTCCAAACTGCATCTAGTAACACATAACAGTATGTTATTTACTCATATTGTTAACTGGTATTATCGCTTGACTATTCACGCTACTGGAATTGACCTGAGGTTGGAACTTACAAGTCAGCCAAATGCCCTAAAAGTCCCATTTACACACCGACTTCCCAAAAATTCCCTGTCTCTGAATGCCCCCACATGCAGTGCAAACACAGGTTACCGCTCTGTTACTGTAATCAGAAAAGCCTGCCCTCATTTAGGTGGAAAGATAAAAGTGCTGACTTTTACACAATCATACGCATCCACGCACAGTTGTAAAAAAATTGGCATAAGGGCCTGTACATGAGACTTAATACTCATCTCGATATAGATTTTTACATTTTCGGGTATCAAAGAGATACTATATCCGTTTTTTGTTCTCTTACAGGTTACAACATATTTTATATTTGTTCCACAGGACATCTTTTACATGACATTAGTTTTTTCTTTCTATACTCCTGTAAAACGAAGAGCTACTCTACTTCACATGAATTATGTAATATCATGAGGCTTCCAGTGAGCTTTCCAGAGAGCGATGATTTACCACGAAGTCACTTGCAACACAGAAGGTTTCGGTTCAATTTTTTTGTTGTTTTTTTGTATTTTGGTGGGTGAGGGGTGGGAGACGGTAAAAACATAAGCGCCAATCAGTTTGACAGTGTTAGGAAAATATCCACAAATAAATTGAGTTCAAATTTAAATCATCTCAATCTATTCAAAACCCTTGAAATGTCAAAATTATATTTCAGACACGCAGCAATCTTTAATTTCCCCCGATAATGTCAATATCAACTGTCATGTCATATCCTTTACAATTAATTTTATTGAACCATTTTATACTAATTGTATGTAATTGACATTAGTGAAAAATATCATTTAAATGTTACATGAATAAAGTGTAAAATATAAATAACGGCTATGATACACATGTTATTACTGGGGAAACATGCCAAGAATAATATGGTAATATCATGTTATGTCCAATGATCCAATGATAATTGTGGTTCTATGGTACTTCTATTGTACAAGTAGGCAAAAACCTGGCTCTACTGGGTTTTACAAATCAATCCTATTAAGGGTCAGATTAAGTAGAAATAACTCCATATTTGATTTTTACAGTGTAAATAAATCAAATACCCTAACAGAAACTATAACACAGTTAACTAGCTAAGTTATAATCAATAAAGACTGTTAAAAAGAATTAAGAAGCTAGTAATTTAAAAAACTATAAAGTAATATAAAGCCGCTAATACCCAGTGACCAGACTGTTAAGTTACTGTAAAAACTGTAATATATGATTTTTAATCTACGGTAAACTACGTACTAAGTCATTTAAAAATTTTAACGTTACAGCAAGTGCGTTATTATTTATATAAACACAGAATATACTTTTAAGAATATATTTTAAAAATATATATATAAATGTGATAATTTAATAGTTTATTTAAACCGATGCAACAACTTCCGTCCAGCTTAGAATTTGTCAAATTTCGGCGAGGATCCCACCGTCTGCTTCACAGCCTCAGTCCGGGTAAGAATGAACCGACCATCCGCCAACCCCGGTGCCGTGAAGACGGGTTTGTTTAAAACGGGTAAATAAACAACAAACATTTCAGTCTTTTACCACCACAATAGTGAATAAACACGACGGTTGTGAGGGGGAACCAGGGTTTGAGCACGTTAGCACCACTGCTAGCTAATAGATAATGGCAAAAGCCTGAGCTATGTCTGTCACTGGTGATATAAAGACGATTCAAAGCTAAAATATTCCAAATCAAGTGAACTACTTATCCAAACTGTTGGTAAAATGTGGCACACAGCGCTGGTTTCTCAGAGCCTCATCCAGTAGCGCTGAGTGTGAGTGTGTGTGTGTGTGTGTTGCTCCTACCGCGCCCCTCTATCCCCCGTGCCGATCCTTTTCTTTCTCTCCCAAAGCCATCTAAACACACTCGTCCAAACACACACATCTAACTCGCCATCCAAGCAGCGTGTCGCACTTACATATTTTCCCTCGGAGGCTTTGCAAAATCCGGATTTTCGTGTCGTCTTCTTCCGCCATGGTCCAAGTTTCGTCTCTGTACAGTACATTCAACTCTTATCACATCCGTTTATGAATGCAGGCGCACGGACGGACGGCCCTCAGAAGCGTCACCGGCTCAGTGCGATTGGTCGCGTCGCCAGACCGGGATTTGTGTGAATCAACTCACACAGGCAACATCATGTAGTCAAAACAAACGGAAGCCCTAGTGGAGGACGAGCGACAGAGCAGATGAACGGGGCCCCTCCGAAGAAACCCTGTGACTTGTGTTTTAAAACCTTGGGAGCTGACTGCCTAAAGAGCATTTTAGCCTTGTCAGGTTACACAGAAACAGTCTTTGTGGATAGTTTGGAAATCAGTACAGCTAGTTGCTTAAACTTTGTTTGTTTTTAAAGGCATTTCTAGATGTAAGCTCCACAGAGAAACGTATAAGGAAAAAGAAAACACTAAATAAATATTGAATAAACATCTGTGTGAGGTTAGATATTTTTTAAACATACTGTTAATTTATTTATTTAGCATATTACTGTATAACGTGATAATAACAATCATATTATAATACTGTAACGTTGGCAATAATCAGATTACATACCATTTTTAAACTGCAACTAGCATTTTCAGCACAATTACCATCCAAAATCAACTCTTTAATTTATATTTTCATTACTTAAAAGCAATAATAATTATTAATGCATATATAACATCTATATTATTAGCCTAGTATTAAGTTAAGTCAACACTGTAACACCGCAGCTGGAAATTTGACAACTTCCTCTATTCTGACTGCCATAATTCATCATTTTGTTTGTTTTTCTGTTATTCAAAGTTGTAAAAATGCATGAAGAAAACTGTTTTTTTTTTTTTTTGCTATGATCTCTTATGTAGATTACCCTCATAAATCCACATTCAAAAAAGGAAATGTGAAAATCATCTATTTCATTGGTATTTAACATTTTTATGATTTCTTTGCCCATGCAGCACGACCATGCTGTCAGTGTCTCTGAAGATTGGTCCTGTGGGTGATTGTTATCAGCAATGTCTCTTTAAAAAATTTTCATTTCTGTATTAGTATATTTATTAGGGTATTATACTGTGTATGTGACCTGTGTCCGATTCAAACTGTATGAACTAAAACGAAACCTTACAAAGTGTTGCACATTTTCTTTTGTAAACTAAACTTCAAATGTCACAGCATCGTGTTTAATATAAAATGACTCCTTGAATTTTTACTAGCCTGATATCTGGGTAGACTGGAAGATGTTTTATGATGGATTAGGCATGCAAAACAGATAAGTAGCTGATAGGCTGTCTGGTGGAGTTTTTGAAAAATGTAAAACAAAGTCCAGGTACAGATGAATGAAGTACCAGACATTCCCTGATGGCCTGGAATGAATGAAAACCTTCACAGACATACTGATAGGCTTTCGGTTTTGGGCACAAACCTGCTACCAGCATATCTCCAGCGAGTGGAGTTGACGGTGGTGGAGAGTTCAGAACATCTGGCACTGGTGTCACGTGGGTCCAGACAGGACACTGAATGCGGCATTGTGTGGAGGACCGACAGAGAAACTGGAATGAGCTTCTCAGATGGGTCAGCACGGAGGCCCAAAGACATAGCGAGAGAGACAATCTGAGTGAATAAACAGAGTTCCCTCATACAAGTCTGCAGTTTCCGGAGGAAAAGGAACTCCAGGCTCTGTTACACTCATTCTCTTTCTGACATTCTCTCTCTGATGTTTCTTTTTTTATTTTTGTATTTATTATGGATTTTAATAATATGGCATTTAAAAATTTTAATATGATGAAATATACTTCTGTTCCTATTAGGAAACTGCCATTTGAGGCAAGCCAGTCAACACTGCAATGTACAGTAGAAGCAGTTTTTTATGTATGCCACAAATGAAAACAAGTGCATCACACTTGATAAAATTGCTTATTTGTAATATCTAAAAAAAGTAATTTTAATTACATCCTATTGCATTGACTGTCCATCAATTTTCACATAGCTGTCCATAACTGTGGCTGACATTATTACATTTTCCATTTTCTTAACAAAATATGATATACTTAAATACACTCGTGTTTCTAATTTTTTTATTTCATTATTTGTTGTATTTCACAAAATTAAGTAATTTTATAAATGAAAGGTAAAACATTTGGTATATTCTGAAAAATCATTTTTAGCATTTATCAGTATAATCAGCAGAGTTATTAATGCATTTTTTTGTGCAACAAACAAATTAAAATGGTGGTAATGGTGTTTAGTTACAATAAAAGTACAATCAACTTGCGGTTATCGTTACTTAAGGTGCTGCTAGTCGTTCACTTTACTTGATGCATAGAGTACAACACAATGAGCAATGGAATAGGGAAGAACCACTTGACAAATAAAAACGTAGAAAAATAAAACCACTTCTTTTCTCATAGAAAAACATGGAAAACTACCAATAGTATTTCATGTGAACGACCAAAAATACTCTATATTTACATCTTCTCTTGAATGCAAAGTCACTACACCGACCTACTCATACTTTCATGTGCGTTTTTTTACTCCATTTTTCATAGGTTGCAAAGCCTGCCCTGTCACTTATGTCATTTTTCTGTGTGACATCAGCAGGAGATGCACGTCCTTCCTGTCGTGGGTGTGAAAACAAGGTTCCTCTTTGCAGAAATGCTGCTCTGCCTTGAGCAACTGTAGGCTGTTGGGAAGTTCCTTTGGTTACAGGCGTTCTGGGCTGACAGTTTGGAGAGACTCAGCGCTTAACCTGGTTTTACCGGTGCTTTGCGAGGTCAATCCTGTTGTCCCCATATCACAGAGTCCTGTCTGTGCCCCTCAAATCCTTTAGAACGTTCCAAAATGCTTTTTTTCTTCGACGTCTTCCTCTTTATTTCTGGGGAAAGGTGACTAAAAGACCTATCCGCTGCATAAGGAAATGACAAAGCTTTTGTTTTCTTGAAGACACTGCTGATTGTAGAATAATTCCCCTCGGTTTCTATCTCCATAGGTTCCCCTATCTTTGGCTTGATCTCTGAGCTGGTATTCATGCTTTCCCAAGGCTCGGGTTTGATCTGTCCTTTGCGCTCTTTACCAGTAGAAAGTGAACTGGTTATTTTACTTGTCATGTTTGGATCTTCTCCATCTTCTGCCTTGAAGTGCTTGCTCTCGTGCACACTCAACAGCGTTGCTGATTTACATATCTTTGAGCAGTACCTGCAGTTGTGTCCTTTACCTGACTTCTCTAGATGTTTTTTCTCATGACTTTTCTTGGTGGCAAGGTAAAGGAACCGCTGTGGGCAGTAGGAACATCTGTAGCGCTTTTCCATGCTCAGGCTAGGGGACGTCACATCTGAGTTGAAACAGGAGCCGTCCTCGGTGCAGCTCTTGCAGATAAAGTCACCACTATCTTCTGCAGTGGGCCCAGCTGTGCTGGATGTGTCTTCAGGGGGACATTGTTTACCACATATTCTGCAGTGTGGCTGATGGCAGCTGATGATGTGCATGCTGAGGGAGGTCTGGCTAGCGAAAGAGCTCTCGCAGCTGTGGCAGGGAAAAGCTTCCTTTTGGCTGCTCTGCCTTGGCTCCCTCCTGAACCCATAGTTGTCTGCTGACATCCTCTCGTCTGGACAGAACGATGTTTCTCTGAAGTCTTCATTGGCTTCTGGTGACAAGGGCCTGTTGTAGCATCTCAGATGTTTCATCCTTGTTCGTTTTCCTTTGAGCTTCTTACTTCTCTTCTTAGGTTTATATGTATAATAGGGACGCCATAGTTTGTCAGTTTCAGGATCATTTGGGTCATCATATGTTTCTTTTTTTGTGACTGAGGTTGTGACTTCGGCCCTCACCCTTAAACTTGGACTTCCAATACTCTCCTCTGCAGGACTCCTTTGACCTACGGCCTCATGTCTCCAGCTTTTCCTTTTCCTCTTCTTTGGAAATAGCTTTGAGCCTTTTATTTTTCGTCGAACAATAGCCTCATTGCCAATTTTCACTGTTATTTGGCAGAGGGGAAGGACTTGGTTGTCAATTGATGGGCCTGGACATGCAGGCTTAGCAATGTACGTTTCTGTCTTTCCACTTGGCGGTTGATCCGCTGTTATGCTCTCAGGTCTCGCTTGCAGCAGCTGATTAGCCATGTCCTCAATGGTTTGTGCTGCTGCTGACAGTTCACTCAGCTTGCTCAACCCTTCAAAAGAGCATACGGATGGTATGTTGAGGAATGGAAGAATGTCTGAGCTGTTTTCTGTGTTTTTCTCAGTTGGAGAATCTCTGTCACTTCCATGGGTAATCAAAGAGGACATTGTGTTTTTCTGTATTGCTTTTGAAGAATCCGTAAATCTGTAGCTGAAGAGCGGTGACCCTTTTCCATCAAATCCAGACTTTTTCCTGAAATCAGCAGAGAGGTGTTTCAGGGGTTGGTCTGTCTCAGAGGACACTGGAAATCCTAAGTTTTGGTCACACGGTTTGTCAAAGCTAATGCGAGGCGTTTCTGATGCCATCATTTTCGGAGTGGCCATAAATGTCACTGGCATTGAAAATAAGGACTGACCACTGACAACATCTGAATTAGTTGTCGGTACTGTGCTGTCAAAAAGAGTGTTGGGTGAACAGCTGCCCAGAGGTGTGCTGTAGGACTCATCATTGCTCTCGATCCCTTCTGAGTACGTCTGACTGTATGACTTGTAACGTTTCTTTCTAAACGTCATTGGGAGCAGCCTGTAAAGCTTTATGGGGTAGACACTACTCTTGAATCCCCCATTTGCTGATTTTTTATTGACAGCCAGCTGTGGGTCAATGCCATGAAAGGTCTTCTGGTGATTCTTGAGGATGTAATAAGTCAAGAAGGTCTCCAAGCAGAAAATGCACTGGTACCGGCGTTCCCCGGTATGCCAGATCTCATGCTTGGTGCGGTATTCAGCCAGAGCAAAAACTTTGTTGCAGTAGTGGCAAGGATAGGCTCTATGCCATGAGTGTACATTCTCGTGTCTTTTTAGGCTGGAAAGGGTCACATAAGCCCGTTTGCATACAGAACATTTATAAGTCCTTGAACTGCTATTTGTTTTTAAGGTCCCATTAACTTGATCCTGAGACATCTCAAGGGGACTAGTCAATGTGGGTTCTAAATTTAAAGGGTGGAGATCTGGGGGAGGTAAAGAGTGTTTTGTGGTATTTGCATTGGATGTAATGTCAGAGACCGGGACTCTCAAGGAATCTTTATTATTTGTCTCTAACTCAGATGGGCCTTTTAGGGATTTCACACAAACCTGCTCGTGATTGCGCAATCTTTTCAGATGCATGAACTTTTTACGGCAGTACTTGCAAAACAAATGACTGACAAATCTCTTGTGAATTTGCATGTGAATAGTGAGCAGCGCAGAGTCGCTAAAAGTCTCAGGGCATTGCTGGCAGCTGAAGGTGGAGACATTGGGTGTATTTTGAGGACTGAGGCAGGGTGGCTCTGCATCCTGAGAGGGTGTAATGTCAAGTGGTGGCAACAGATCAAGGCTGGAATGTATTTCTGGTGCTGCATCTGAGGACAACTGCGAGGAAGATAATGGCACAACAGTAGACTTTTCCACTGCGGATGTGCCTGTAAGAGTGGGCATGGTTGCAACTGGCTCACTTGAGAGAGCTGGAATACCGTTACCATGTATACGACGTTTCTTTATAGGTCCAAGCCTTTGGGTAACCAAAGTCTTAGCTGGAGGCATGACAGGCATAAGGGCTCTGTTATCAGTCTCCTGGTTAACATCTTTAGATTCTTGGCCCTGGCTTACTGCATATGAGTGCTCCGTTAGGGCATTGGCAGGCTCACTCTCTGTGGGTGATATGCTCGTATCTTGGGAGCTAGAAGGAACATTCCTTTCCTCAAGTCCCTCAGTAACTTTGTTACAGTGATCCAGTGTAGTAAATGGATTGTTTACTGCCTCAACCTCAGTAATGGAGAAAGCATTGGTGATCCTTGGACCCTTAGAGCAGTCTAACTCCTCAGGCTTGAGGGTTTCTTTTTTCAGCGTGCATGTGTCTGCCAACTTTGACTGACTGTTTGATCTTCTGCAGCCTATAGAGGCTTGGCCTTGCAAGAGACCAGAGCTGTGCCTTTCAGAGTCTAGCAATTTCTCCAGAAAGGGAATTCCTAAACGCTTTCCAGCTGCCACCAAAGACCTGCTGTCCTCTGTGCTACTTGACTCCACTCTGGCATTGTAGATGAAGTTCAGGATGCTAGCAAAGACCTCAGATTTCAGGTCTGTTAGCTCCAGCACCTGACTGGATGTGTAGACCTCTGGTTTTTCAAATGCATTCCGAAAATATCCACTTGTGGCAGCCAGTATGTTACGGTGAGCCCGGAATTTGACATCCTCTACGACGATTATTACGTCACAGAACAGGCCTTGCGAACGTTGTTCACTAAGATGACTGAGGACAGCTTGTGGGTGGGAACTGTCCAACAGGCCAAGAGTGCTGGGGTTGACCACAGTCATCTGCAGAGGAGAAACAAGCGTAAAAAAACCAAGCAATTACAGATACTTTGAATATCTGAACAGAATTTACTAAAGCATTCAGAATACTTAGTCGCTGTTCAATAGCAAGTCAATAACATTCAAAAACAAGACATGTGTTCATGCATGATGATAACATTTTAAAGATATAGCTTTCCCAATTTTAGTTAAACTAATAACTAATAATAAAAAGAATATCAAGGATATGTTTCAAACCACGGAGTTTAATTATTAGATGAGACTAATCTAATCATATCAAACCACTAGATGGCAGCATGACTCAATTCTTAAGCCGCTTGTTTCACCATCATGGCATGTCTATAAAGCAGTAATGAAATAAAGCCAGTGTAGTTAGTATAATATACAGTGTTTAACAGATGTGGTTAGTCCATTACATCAACAACCAAGCAGTAATATATTCAGTTGTTATACACAAATATTGTTAATGACCATGTAAGTCAGGGGGTCATCAAACTTAATACTGGAGGGCCGGTGTCCTTCAGAGTTTAGCTCCAACTTGCCTCAAAACACCTGCCTGGAAGTTTAAGTATACCTAGTAAGACCTTGATTAGATGCTTCAGGTGTGTTTAAGCAGGATTAAAGCTAAACTCTGCAGGACACTAGCCCTCCAGGACCGTGTCTCTTGACCCCTGATGTAAGTTAGGGTGCAAAGACAGGTGCATATTTCATCTTTCGTTTGATGTTATTGTAATGCAAGGAAATGAGGTAAAGATGAAGCCAGTAGAGATTTATTCATTAGGATGTTTGCATACTAACGCAATAGTCTTCAATCTACCTTCATGTCTTCTCCGCATCTTACTACCTTGATCTGAGTCCCCTTCAAAGCTCTTGTTTATTTATTTTGGCTCTCAAGATTACAGAAGCATACACAGATACATGCACAAACAAAAGCATAAATCAAAGGAACTGCACAGAAAAACAAAGAAAAGCAACAATATGCACAAATACAGTCCTTAAAACAAAACGTTTTCTAAAATAATATTTGAAATATAAATGAATGGTTTATTCTCTGACAGGCTGAAAATAGACGTAATAGTCAATAACCCTGTCATCAACCAATTTCATCCTTTGCTATACCTGGCATGACCTGGGAGAGTCATCAAAGAGAGTCTAGACTCAGCAAGGGTGAGATGATCCATACATGATGACTCAGAGTGAATGCTCCTTTTGTCTGCTTGAGGAGCTAACACCTGGACTGTGGGAGATGGCTCACCTGGCAGCATTAGTTTAATCCATCACATGTGACAAACAGAAATACATCAAAATGAATACAAATTAAAATCATATTTGTCCGAAATAACCATGAATTGGTTGAACATTTGTCGAAACAGTTTTGACTTCTTAATCACTGAATCCAGTGGATTGACTGATTTTAAACATGCTTTATGTTAATCCGGGAATGTCCAACCAGACTTAGTCTCTAAATTAGACAGACCAGCTCTTTTCTAAATTGCAAATATACCCCCATACCAATAACACCACTCTATGAAAGGACTGACAGCCAGAAAGTATTTTTAACTAATCAAAGAATGATGATAAACTGACAGTCTGCTCAAAGCAGTCACAGAAACTATTTTAATATTTAAGAACATTAATTAATTCCGATCTGTCAGATGAAATATCTATTTTCTGAGTACTATTATAAATGCCGAAACGTATTGAAAAGACAATTTTGCAGCAAACGAGTAAACTTCCTGTTTTACAGAATCTTCCCCACCCTTATATATCCTGTTTCTATGGCGTATTAAAATCTTCAGCTCTGGTTAATATCCTATAAATACGCCAAGATGATCTCAACTGGTGGTGCGTTCTAAAAAACTTAAGCAAAAATAATAATAATTATGATACCAACAGACTGCTTAGGACCTGCAAAGTTCCTTGAATAGTTTTTTTCTCACAGACTTATGCGCTTTCATCTCCATTTGGTATTTATTTTTAGAGCAGCATGGTTCACCGAATAATGACTCGTGTTTGGAATGATGACTTTTTGCTCATCGTTGCTCTTCGCATGAAGGCATGTGCTGAAAGACACACTATGATCCCCATTGTCAACTTGAGGAAGTGAGCAAGAATCCATGGCTGGGAAAGTGATGTCCTCTATAGCACTTCCACTGAGTAAAATACACTGCTCAAAATCAAAGCATAATACCTAAAACAAATCATACAATTTGCCAATGTGGGTTGTAACCCAGCAGTAGTAGGGCATGGTAACAGGTGGAACCAGTGGCACTTAACTAATGTAGGCTATTTTTGTATGCATCTAGATTAATTTTCTTGAATTGATGGAATCAAAAACAACAAACACTGGATTCAAGGTGTACATTTAATTAGTTAATGCTGTCCATGCGTAGCACCATGCTCAAATTGTTTGAGCTACAGAAATGCTCAAAGGTCATTTATTTATGGGATGATGTATTTACTGACTGGTTATACTTTGCTGATGTGTTTCTGACAAGACAAGCTTCAGCATGTTTGTCATTGGGGAGTCTTCTGTAAGCAAGGTTTCTTTAGAAACATGATGGCAATATGCTTTTCTTGCCTCACTAGGAGTGAAGCTGACCTGGTCTAACTCATTAATATTACAGGTCATGCTGATGTTGCCTAACCTTCACAGAGTGCTCATCTGTGTGACCCGATTAATATTAATAAGTCAAACCGATAAGGTTGCGTTAAGGCTTAACTTGGCCCTGACCACTGCAATAAGAAGACTTTTGCTTCTTGGCAGTCTAGATCCTAAAGGCTTATATTGCCATTACTTTTCAGCGTTTTTTTTTTTTGCATCTGAATGTTCCTGAACAGATTACTCTTCCTGATAATCTACTCAAAAATAATGTTCATTTTCTCACCCAAATTTGTTGCATGTGTATGACTTTTTTATCTTCTGAACATTGAATAATGATGGAGCAAACAACATTGGAGCCCATTGACTTTATGGACAAAAAGGCAATTATTAAAATATCTTCTTTTATGTTCCACAGAGGGCAAAGTAACAGAGATTTTGAACAATGAGGGTGAGTAAATGATGACAGACTTTATTATTGGGCTGAAGATTCCCTTGTAAACAGAGAATACAGAACACATACATACAAAAACAATGAAAACATGGCCTGATATGGCAATATTTAAAGTTATTTCCTGGATTTATTTGGTCAAGAAAATATCAAGTATTTTAATTAAGTAAATCTGTTTTCTACACAAAGTAGAAGCTGTAAAAAAAAAAAAAAAATATATTTAAGGCTATATATATATATATTATTTCTAACAACAGCAGGCTTAAATACATGGCATACTATAATTATGACTTCCGTACTCTGATTTCTTACCAGGTGCACTTGAAGGCAACAACAGACTGGGCAGAAACAAGTGCTGCATCCAAAATCGCTTACTTCCCTATAGTACGCAAAAAACAGTATGCGAGGCGACTAGTATGTCAGAATTCATAATATTCAAAATTCAATAGGCGAGACGTACCCAGATGACCTACTGGGTGTTTCTCAATGTCAGGGATATGTCCTTGGCAGGACTGGTCCTTCCAAGTCACTTCCTTCAGAGGCTAGGCGAGGCTCCTCTTAAGCATTCGGAGAACACGTAAATGGAACAGGCTAGCAAGTGCACGTAACTGCGTCATTACGTCAGTGAAAAGGTCCACTTTTGGCGCTGAAAAATGGAAGTGCAAACATTACTGAAAAAATGCCGGTGACGGCTAATAATTGTGAAATGACAGGTCCGGTTCAGTTAGCTATCAATGACATCATTTCTAGAATTTATAATATCAATACGGTAATAATCTGTACTTTTTTAATACAAAAATGTATTTTAAGTAATTTTGTAAATATATTTACATTTGAAAGAATATTGCCCCATTGGCGCTCAGTTTCCGCTAATGTCCGACATTTACAGTTTTTGAGCAAGATAGCAAAGCTGCGCGCATAGGATTATGGGTGATTTTAGAGTGCGAAGAGCGCAAAGGCTACACTTATTTTGTATAGAAGTGTCAGCTTGCAGTGATTCAAATTACCAAGCATTTTATGTGACAACACCGTATCATGTTATCCATCTTTCAGACATCTGTCCAGTTCGAACAGGAATACATTAAATCATACTCTATATGTGGGTGCCATTATTCCCTGGATCAGTTGAAACTGTATAGTGACGGTGAATGGACTAACAATCTTTACTAAATCAGAGCTCCATTTAGCCTTTTTAACTCAGCTATTCTATTATTTTACATATGCCTCTCTCTGATGCTAATGATATTAGAGGATTTAAATGCTGAGCTGCCCTAGAACACAAATGGATTTGCCTGGGACAGATGCAACATGGACATCTGTTGTTTATTTATTCGTATCCACAGAGGGCAGCTATTTTTACCTCCCCTTTGCACTCAGCTGCCCGCTCAAATTCATACAAAAAGGGGCTGATCTAAACAGTGCTAACCTTTTTTTGATAGTCACCTATAAGTTTACATAATAATAACAGATAGAGATATTAGAATTTGGTTTGATGCCTATAATTATTTCATTTTACAGCACCTAATTAAAAATAAATGAAGTAATGGGAGTCAGTTTGAATTAAGTGAAATTGCTTCACCACAACACAATGAAAAATATGATAATTTTAATAAGTTTAATAATGTAATTCAATTGTTAATGTTCTTCATTTTAAGTAAGTAAAATCAACATCAGGTCAGACTTTTAAAATGAAATATCCATTATTTGCCAATACAGATCAATGAAGATGTGCATCCCTATGAATAACTGTGTTTTTATTTACATTTACTATATGTAGAGTCAACAAAATTCAAAGTGTACAATGCCAGTTTTATGAGAAGGAGTGAAGCTAGAAAACATGTGAAATGCAAGGAAGAACAATCTTAGAAGCACAGTTCAAACTCCTGACTAGCTATAAAATAAAATAAAATCCAGAAAGGATGAAACTCCATCTATAAAAATCACAATCAGACTTTTCAGTGAAGTCTTATGTCTTGTCTACTGTGACGTTCACAGGCAGATCGCACAGGATAGATTCACACATCATCTAGAGTGAAGGAATTCATCACCTTCTCGGCTCAGAGATGTGCAGGAAGCCGAGAGGCAATCTGTTATGTGTGATGTGACTAATTTCCCAGCCTAAAGAGTGCTCCCGTAACTCCAGGATCCGTTTCACTGAATTGTAAGGAGCAAAGAGCAGGGCAGGAGTAGGTCAGCTTCCATTAACAATGGAGCATGATGGAAAATGTCACATGGGAGCTGTGCCTCACACATAAAAGGACAACCAAGGAGAAGAACATGAAAAATAAACGTATGAGGACGAATGCGTATTCCATAGCGCTAAAAATAGTGCAAGATACGAAGAAAACACTGGAGGTGGAAGGTTTCTGATAATATTTCACTGACAGCTAAGTGAAAAAAAGTGCATGAAACATATTTTCTTGATTCGGGAACATGTGAAATGACATTGTAAAGAAAAAAGGTCATCATCAAAAGGTCATTATGGTCCATGTCTAGTACAAAATTTACAATTTGTGTCTCAAATTTGATATAAAGCTACACTGTGTAACCTTTTCTCTTTCCCTATTTCTTTTCCTGTCTTTTGATAAAAAAATAAATAAAAATAACAGAATGTTAATAAGAAAGTCAAAACATCCATATTTTAAACCATGTCTTTACTTAAATATACTTTTATAAAACTACATTAATAATTCATCATATATATTTACATATATAAATATATATATATATATATTCCTGCAGGGCACGCCGGCCAAGAGTCTTCGGTAAGTTTTGCTTGTTTACACGAGCGATCGGCTTTGAAGCAAGAAGAGAGACCTTGATAGTTCCACTACTGCAGGTGGCAGATGTTTTTCCTGTTTAGCACCCAAACTCTGGAACAATTTACCTAATACTGTTCGGGAGGCGGGCACACTCTGTCAGTTTAAATCTAGATTAAAGACACATCTATTTACTCTGGCTTACAAACTAATACACAATTATTAATCAAATTCGTTAAAGGAGCATTAGGCTGCATTAATTAATTAATAATTAATTAAACATGCGTTTAAAATTTAGCTTGAAATTAGGTGCTGGGCATCCAGCCAGAGGAGAACTGGCCCCAGCTAAACCTGGTTCTTCCAAGGTTTTTTTCCCATTCTCTCATGGATGGTGTTTTGGTTCCTTGCCGCTGTCGCCGCTGGTTTGCTTGGTTTGGGACTCCTGATTTCTATTGATTATCATCGTCTTGACTACAGAGAATGTGTCTGCATTTTAAAGTTATATCTCGTCATTATACATTACCATCACTCTGTTCTCCGACTTGATAATGTTCAGCGCTTTGCTACAATCTGTATTGTTAAAAGCGCTATATAAATTAAAGTGACTTGACTTCCTCAGAGTTTATGTAGAAAGGCGAGCTGATTAAGATCACAGCAGTTCTATCATGATAACTCTCTGAATATTTTAGCACAGTAATGGATATGACAATGTTAAAATATCTGATCTTGGCAAAATATTGGTGTTTATTACTGTAGTTGTAGATTATTGCTGCTGCTGGTGCAAAGCAAGTACAGGAACTTGCTTCAGTCAATGCATATGAGTATTTAAAACATATTGCTGCTGCACAAAGAGCAAATAAAACAACCAGCAGCACAACTACACAGGTAGTGGGTTTTTTTGAGGAATTGAATGTGCACTGCATATTGATGATCTACTAAGCAAGCTCATTGGCTGCACACAAAACATAAATCACTCAGCTTGTGCAAAGTAGTTTTATGCTTTGAATATCATAGATCGGTTTGCATTAAAGGCATCATCCTGCACCATCTAAAGTTTCGTAAGAGAACTTGGCATTTTATTAACTTTATAAGCTTTAGACATGTTAAACATCCATGTCATTGGGTATGTTAATATTAGAACCGCATATATGTAATGCAAATGAACTTAAAAAAAAAACTTCACAACATTTTGTACACACAACAAAAAAGAACTGGTTGATAAGAATCATTTACTTGGGCTCAATTGGTTTTGCACAAGATATAAGTAAATTTATTATCCCCTTACTTCATGAAAACAATATTTTAATAACTGATATGATGCTAATACTTACTATACAATACGCAGCAACTGGCTTGCTACATAAAATTCACTTTAGTCTTGCTTTTAAATCACTTTGCTGAGTCAGTGTGTTTATGAGGTTAATCTAAATAACCATACTGTAGATCCTTCCGGCTATTTGAATAGCAGAGTAGAGTGAAGTCTCGATTAAGACTGCACTTTCGAGTAAATTATTGATCCCCAGATACAAAATGTGTATTGCCGGTAGCAGCATAGCTCTCCTTTTGACCTTTTGTTCTCAGAGGAAAATGATTCTGAGAAATAAGGAAGAGACATTCTTTGAAATTACATTCCTTCTCAGGTGTAAAAGTGCTATCCAGGCTGCCTCTCTGATACTGGAGTGGGATATTAACCATCGAAAGTTAGGGCAGAGAGGGCCAGCCATCCAAGAGTTGCCCCCTGCTCTCAATGCACCGGCCAGACAATAACTGCCACAGCTGACAATGTCCATTTTTCACAAACACTTACCTAGGAGAGAGCGAAGAAACACAGCACCCCTGGAACACCTCTGTCTGGCAGCACAGCGTGGATGGCAACTGAAGCAGCCATTTTCCAATCTCGCCCTCTAATTATTTTTTTCCAGCATGCCCTGGAAAGATTTCCTCACACAGTGAGACTAAGTGATGTACAACTCATTAAATTCCTGTTGTGACAGAGAATGCGGAATAGATCAGTAGACTGAGACTTTGCTTGGAAAGAAAACTGGCATACTGTGCAGCGTATATGTGCAGGTTTCTATTTTTTAAAAAGTATATATAAGAGTATGCAATGATAAAAGCTTTAATCTTTAGTATGAAATGTAGTCACCACAAATTTCTTTAAAATAAAAAACATGAAGTGTCATATATGTAATGTGACCACAAATAGTGGAGAGTTTGTACCCACAAGTTTGTTCCCGGTTGAATTTTTTTTTTTATTTCAAGATTGTGGCCATGATTTACAATTTGTTTTTCTCTTTTGATTAAATTAAATTACATTTTACTGAAATGTTTAATTAAATGTAATTAAATTGAATAATATGAATAAAATAAGATGAAATATTAATATCAGTATAAATTGATTTAAGTTAAATTTTGCCATAATGTACTAAAACAAGGGAACAAAAGAGAATTAATTAATTGATTAATTAATTAATTCTTAAAGGAACAGTTGACCCCAAAATTTAAATTCTGTCATCATTTCCTCACCCTCAAGCAATTCCTAACCTGTATACATTGATATTGTGTACAGGTTTGGAATTACTATTATTATTAAAAAAATTGTGACCCAAAACAGCAAGGTTACAAGTTTTTTCTAAATGTCTATATTCATACAGGTTTGGAGCTACTTGAGGGTGAGGAAATGATGACACAAATTTCATTTTGGGGTCAAATATTCCTTTTATTCAGAACTACAAACAATTATTATTATTATCATTATTTTGCTGGTTTCACACAAGGGCATTAAAATAAAACAAAATAAATAAATAAATAAAAACACTGAAAAAATAATTTTCAGTTATTAAATAAATAAATACATTTTGGACTGATAAAAATGTGATTTAGAATCATCTAGATGTATTTACAGTATATGCATTAAAAAAGTAAAATGAGTGGATTATATACAGAACCCGAATGTTATTATTTCTTCCTCTGATGAGTTATTTCTTCTGTTAGTTTTCTTCATTATTTAAGGAGCACAACAACACCTCACCTAGATTCAATTTACACTCTCTTAGCATTGCTTTGATCATAAGTTGCATAGGTGTTCGAAGTGCATGTCTGAAAACACTAAAGTCATCTGATACAAGCTCAGAAATTAATACTGGAGACAAACTCCCAAATTTCAAGCAGATTACAAATCCTAGCTGAATATGCTATTACCTGCTTGCATAAAAGCTGACTTTTATTTATCCAGAATTCTATGATTGATTGCTAAACTTTACTCTGACCTTTCCACTGTGCCTATCACAAGATCTCCCGCTGTATCAGAGAAGGTTTGTCTTGCATTCACTGCTGTGTAAAAGATCCAGTCTGTCCTCTCTACCCTTTACCAAATAATACTACAGAGTGCTTTAAAACATAATGCAGAAGTAAATGGCCAGACTTTCTGCTAGTAGAAACTGCATTTTACACTTTTATGATCGTAGGACATTTCCTCTATGCATCAGAGGTGTTTATTAAAGGCAGAACATCTGCATTCAGCAGTCTGTTTATTTATTTATTTAGTTCTCAATTCAAAAGCCATAAAGTCCATAGCTCAGATAATAAAAAAGCTTTTTGTGCCGGGTCCATCACTTGTATATTTGGTTATCAGTAGCAAAAAAACTGCCCAACTTTGTGGGCCCTGGAGGGAAATAGGTACATTAGTTTAACTTTTCGATCTACTATGAAATAAATAAATAAGTGTGCGTGTGTACTTTGTATATTATTATAAATATATAAAGAAACACACATCACATCCAGTAAATATTTATATAACATATATTTCTATTCATATAATTTATAGTATAAATAATATATATATATAAATAAATGTAAAAAAAAATATGATATATATACATATACATATACATATATATATATATATATATATATACATATATATATACATATACATATATATATATACACAAGCATGTGTGTATTTATTTATAAATAATATACAAAGTAATATATGTACACATATAGATATATATACATATATACAGCATATATATATATATAATAAATACAAAATACATTAACCATTGCCCAGCACTAATATTTATACAAAAAATAATGAAATAAAATTAAATATTTCAACGTTTGGAAAAAAGTTTTCAATTGTTTGAAATGGAAAACGTTGATACTAAGAAATTTATAACTATATATATATATATATATACACACACACAATATATGAATTAGTAGTATATAATTAGTAAATGTTGATGTTGATGCATCCTACATATCATTTTACTGTTTATCTTAAACTGTGATACTGTCAGTGAAACCTACGTGCCACCTTCAGCAGCCTAGCCAGTTTAATAAGTGACTGATAAGTGACTAATTTTAAACACTGTATAAAAACACTGTATGTCATGCAAATGTTTTTCCTTTTAGAATGTTGCTAGGCTAACTATGAAAATACATAAACAGATTTGTGGGCTTATGTGCTTTTATAAATCCCCTCTTTACTGAATTGATGTTCTTACTGAGCTCTTTCCAGTGCATTCTGGGATTGCCTACTGCATAAAGATATGCCAAAAGCAGACTAACATTTTATGTGTAGAAACGTAACAGATGTCATCAAATGCATAATAGTCGCAGGTTTTGGAACAGTATCTGAATAATGAACACTGAATACTGACATTCCACTTGAACATCAAAGACTAAATTTTTGACTCGTCAGGTTACAATTATCTTATAGGCTCAAATTTTTTTGCCCTCAATATCCCTCCCTCTTAATGCCAAAAGCAGCACAGCCACTGCTTCATTCAGTTAATTTTGTTAAGTCTGCGGATGCTGCAGGTAGCGTTTTTTTCTTCAAAGGATAAAGTGGATTTGTATTCAACATGACTTACAAGCGCGCTTCTACTTCCAGAGAGCCACAGAACATTTTTTCAGATAAGATGGTGAACAAACCTTGAGCTCATTTAAAGCACTACTGAGTACAAAAGATAAGAATTCAAAGAAGCATTTCTTGTCCCCAAGGACCAATCACATTCGATGTCACTTTGCTGAACAGACACTTGTATGAAGGAAAGCAAAAAGCGCAGAAAAGTCAAACAATGCCGTGAGCGAGCGCTGCTCAGGGTAGAAACATCTAGCCTCTGTTATCGATCATGCTTTACAGTTTTTCTGTGCTGATGTGTGTATGAAAGTATGCATGTATTAAATCAAGATTATGTAGTGCATCAGAGTGAATCAGACACGTAAGATTCGATCAAGAACATTGATACTGAAGAGTCAAATTCCACAGAGAGGCCTCAGCACAACAGGATGTCGTAAATCAGTGCAGGATGCCTCGTGTTCTCCCTGA
>JAUCNO010000318.1:13773780-13787989 GCA_032353835.1 Enteromius viviparus
TTCGAACGAAGGACTCAGTCCTTGGTTGAAATTCCGAGGATCCTCGACATTGGAACAGTCCTTCGACGGATGTCGATTACGTAGCATCCTCGAAATTCTGGCTTCCGAGGATCCTTCCTTGACATTGAGAAACACCCACTGCTTCCGGCCGAATTCTATAGTAGGCATACCATGGACACTTTCCTATCCCATGAGGCTCTGGGAGAGGAACCGTCGTATTCGAAAAATGGCAGAAAGTTAAGACGCTGCTCATTTCAAGTGCAAGTACCTCAGGAAAAAAACTTTATTTATTGTGATTAAATTACACCTGTTTAACACAATCTAAATAAACAGATGACTTATTAAAAGTTTCATTTGTGACGACGCATGACACGTGACAACATAAATATAGCGGATGTAGTACGTCTGAATTCCATTCATACTACCCACATTCATACTATATAAAACATACTTTTTAACGGTTGGGTAGTACATTCAATCTTAAATGTAGTACCTACTTAAGCAGTATATGATTTCGGACGCAGCAAGAAGTTGCATTCAACAAAAACTAATGAGGGAGCAAAACACAATTAGGTCATGGGAGGAAAACAGAGACAAAAGACTCAAGATGTCTTCAAAATAAGGGACACAAATAAGCAAAAATAGATATAAAGACGTAATATAACAGAATAATAACAGACCCTGTCATTTATTGATAGTATTGGTATAGCCTATGCATTAGTTTATCTTTTAGTTTGATTCTTTAGCGGACTAATCTACATAGCCTAGGAAATAAACAAAGGTTAGATTCTACATCTTCCTGGTGGTCGAGGAACACAACAGCTTTTGAATATTTATCCTAAGCTGAACCAGTTTTGCTTCTGACTATCTATTTCCAGTTTGAGTGCACCCCAAGAGGGTCTTTCATTTGCATTGCTTTCTCTTCTGACTTTTTGTTGTACGATGCCTCTTTTTCTGTGCAATGACGATGGAATGTCCAAATTATTATTCAAATGAGACACTGCAATGTGATTATTAGCCATTTTCATCAAATGAAAAATTCGTGCATCAGATGTCCTTTTTAATAGGCCCAGTATGCACAACTGCTTTTTAGATGCATGCACAGATATTGTCACTTTAACATTGCATCAATCCAATAGATTGTCCAAGGGGAAAATATTCGTAGAAGTTGTAGAATGTTACGTTTTGTTATTGTGGAGCATTTGCATGAAATTGACCGTGTGCGAGTACGTATTTAGCATAAATGCTCTGCAATGTGCAAACGTTTCGTTTTTCAGAAACAAGCCGGGCGATAAGGTAAAGGTCGGGTGACTCTATTGAGAGATTGTTTTCCTTCAACAGAGCGGCCATTTTGAAACCACGACAAAAAGCATCTTGCTACAAAGTAAAATGGCCGTCTGCAATGTTCTATTAGACAGTAGAGGTTGATCTTTTCCGGACTTGCGATTTCTAGATTGTAATCTCCAAATTCGGAGAACATTATTAATTATTAATATTGAAAAGACTGACAAGCAAAGCCTTGCCTGCTCAGCGCTCAGTTTCAGAACAGATAAACCAGTTTAGAAAGAACATTTCCTCAGGCTGTTCTGTGGTTGGTTGCCCTGATGCATTATATGTTGCTCATAACGAGAAAGGAAACAAACCAAACCGCAAAGAAGACATCTAACATATATCTGCTTCTGCTGATCCAAAACATCATGACGCAGCATTATTGTTCAGCCTGTACCTTCACTGAGCATTAAACAACCCGAAACAGTCTGGATGTAACAGCATACCGGATTTGTCCGTATGAAGCTGCTGAAGGTCTTGCGTTAAATGGGAAAGGCAGACCTCTCAATCGCTGGGAAAACATCCGCCTGCTCCCTGTCTGACAGGCCTCCGTTGTCAAGGCAACATGCTGTGGCGCAGCACTTATTGGGATTTGTATGAATGGCGACCGAGCAGGCAGTTGTGTTTTCCATCCAGAGAGAAACGGACTGTACAGATAGCGCCATGTTGGAAGCTTTAAGCAGAAGCTGTGGACAATCGCTGGGGATCACTGTACTCTGTACTGGTGCGTGTGTGCAAGTGTGTGTGTGTTTAGTAGACTAGTACGCAGTCAAAATCACATCCCATAGACTCACAGAACAGCATGGCAATGCTAATTTAAGTTAAAGGGCCCTTTTACGTTAAAAAACTGAAAATTTGAAACTTAATTGTGCAATTTGTTATTTTCAGTTGCTGAAGCTTTCGTTTAATGCTGTAAGGCGTTTTAAATAAGCGTAAAATGGTATTTGTTATCTGTGCTTATATCTACCTGCCACACCCTCAACATGACTTACCATACAGAACGAGCGAAATGGCGGAAAAATTAAAATCCCCTGCCTTCCTTCAAACTATTAAATACAAAATGAAAGAAAAAAACGAGTATGAAATGTCCAGTCAGACAAAGAACGAAACATTAGCTTTCATTTTTACAGATAAACCCACATAAGAGTCTTAATGCGTTGCCCTGTGTCTGTTTCGAAACTGGAGGGAAAAGCATGCTGAACGTACCTTTACTTCAGTTAATCAGAGAAAGCGCTTCAGCGGATGGAGAGCGGAAATCATCGCTCACGCTTTCCTTGTTCCTGCGATCCACTGATGGATGGAAAGAGATGTTTAGTTTGCAGGCGAAAGTGTTACTGCTTTTTTTTTTTTTTTTAGATTCAACTCGTCAGTTGCTGCTCTCTGCAGCGATTGCAGTCTCTCCTATAAGTCTATCCGGCTTGCTCTCTCTGCACACACACTCTCTCTCTTTTTCGTTCACCCTAGTCCCAGTGCCCTCTCAGCGTGAGACGCCCTGTCCAGAGATGGCAGGGGGCATCAGTCTGCTCCACTGCACCCCGCTATAGGTCTTGTTCCTTCCATAAGCTGGCCACTATGGTCTTTTCACCCACTGTAGAGTTTATAAATAGTCGGGCAGGGCAGCTCTGCTGCTGTCTGTGCATTATTAGCAGCGGAAAAGAGATGCAGTGTGCTAGCAAGCACTGCAACTTCATTAACCAATGCAAAAGGGTATCCGGAACGAGAGCGCTTGGGGAAAACGGATCAGTGTGCTAACACGTGAGAAGCTCTTGCATGCCGTGCGAGGTGGATGCAACAACGCAACCACTGGTGTCAAGACAAAAACGGCACCTAGCGCGAGGCAGCTTTTGACATTTTCCATCACGTAGAATAAATAATGGCGGTCCGGGTGGTGCTATTTCAGATGAGCCCCCCCCTCGCTCCTCCAAAAAAGGCTTATCAATTTAAATGCACAGGCGCACACATGCTCGTGTTCTCCGTCTGCCCCTCGCCCATCTAATGAAACATGCTTTTCTCTGGTCCGGTATGTGTTTATGCACAGTTGCTGGTATGGCTGCGCTGCACCGCTGGCGCTGCAGCGACATCTTTATGCGTGCATCTTTGTAGTGGCGAGTGGGTGGGTGTGAGAGACTGAGAAAGAGAGAGAGACTGCACGGTCTGCTTCTCTATTGCACGTTTCTGATATGAAACAGAAGGAGGGCGAGCAGAAAGAGAGCGCACAAGCATGCAGAAATGGTTGATTTGAGAGGAGGACAGGAAGACGTGGTGAAGAAAAACATGGCCGACAGCTAGAGGTTTCAGTAAAAGGTTGCAGGGAAAACGGATACAGACGCTGACGGAAAATGAGCGTGCAAGAGCATCGCAGAGAGAACGAGAGATCAAGAGGTAGTGGAAAGGTGGTGGAAGACAGTAGGTTCACCTTCAACATGGCTGCTGATTGATGCAAAGGGATGCGGCGGTTCTGCAGAGAGCACGAGAGAGGGAGGAGACTGCTGAGAGGGAACGGGAGAAAGGGAGGCGCTGCTTCCATCTGCATGGGTTATTATATTTCATGGCCCAAACTGGGTATGTCTTTATTCAAGGTGACGACTGCAAATAAATACTGTGCATAAATCATGTGAATACCTATAGTAATGTTTTTTCTTAAGCTTCTTCTTTTGTTTTCCAGGATATTCTGAGCATACTAATATTAATAAATGTAATGTTATTGCTCAAAGTAATAATATCAATATTTGTTCTCATTGTAAAATGTTTCCTAACATGAATTGTACTAAAACATATGATTTACATGAGATTTACAGCAGCCTAAAAAACCTTTCCACCCTTTCAATGGCATAATAAACAAATCATATTTGTCTGTTAATAAAGAATTTCTACGATTGGATTGGTAAGTAAAACACTATTGATTCTTCATGATGCTGCACTCCAAGACTGGCACAGGAGATTATACATACTTTAGCTTAATCTAAATCTCATTAATATCCAATTGTATAGAAATAAATTTCCTGTAATCTGAGATCTAAGACCACAGGTGAAAAAAAAATCTTCTTTGCATTCTTTTGTAAATGAATGCACAATTTTCATTATAAATTACATGATCAACAAATGGGAGCTAAATAAAACCTGATGATCGTTCTCCAGCATGATTTGAGAAGCTTTTTGTAACGGATGCAATAAAAACGGACCTTTCTGTCACGTGATCAGATTATCAAAATTACTTAATTTGCTTACTTGAAAGAGTTGTCTTAGTTTAATTTTTTCTCTCAATATCTTAAATCTATTTCCAAATTGAAATGAGTGGATATCATCAATAGGAAGAGTACATTTCACTATATTTCGACTATATTTATTTAGTTTTCTGCCCAATAAGCTCTTGATTTGATGTACCAGGCGTGCTTTTAAAGTCGGCGAAGTGTCTCTGTAAAGCTTGCAGAAGGCCGCCTCCTTCAGCTCGCGGCGCAGCATGTGAACCTAATGCCCAGATACCAGCGGTTATTTCTGGAAACAGGGCTGAGTGCTGATTACCTGGGTGCCATGAAGACAAGCTGCTGTAACAAAGGCTGCATTCACTAGTGTCCTGGCCTGTATTCAGCTCCCAGGTTGTTTTATAAGTGAACCACTGATGGTGAAATAAGAACCGAAGACTAGATTGATCACTGAACTATCCAGCCCACAACCTCTCAGTTTCTTTATTCATATCTAGGAATTATTTAATCTTTTAGGTAAATGCAGAAAATGCTAATAGCTGGTTCCAATGGGACAATTCCTGGTCCTCAAAGAAATTAAAAAGCCAAATCATCCATTAAGCCACATTTTTTGTTATACTGTATACATATGTACTAGTAAATATATAAATGTATTTATGCAAAGTAATAATATATTATAATATTTAAGTCAAACCATTGTAGTTTGTCAGTCATATAATGGTCGATACATGGGCCTTTGTCTATGAGAGGAAAAAACATACCCCATCGTAAAATATGAAATATATACTGTCAATTTTCTCACACAGATTGCTAGTTTTGTCACTTGTCGCCATCAATGTATCGTTACAATGGGGTTTGGTTTCATTTGGGTTCCCTCTAACGACCGTTATATGACTGACACACTATAACAAAGAGAACTATCCCTTTAAAGCTGCAAAATTCCTTTTAACTATAAACAAGATATTTAAAGATACAAGTAAAACAGCAGTAAAAAATCTATCCTTCACATGGGTCATATTTGTCACCGACTTCACGAAGTGTTCATGAATAAGCTAAGACGTATATTATTCACTATTAATAGCAAAATAATAAATACAGCAAAATAATACCGCTGTTGCAATATTCAGTTGTTAAATGTTTGTAATATTTGTTCTGATTTATTGTCACGTTTATACATTTAAAAAATGCATATGTATACTATATATTTGAATATATATTAAATTGAAAATAAACACAAAATAATCGAAGCTGGCAGTATTTATTTACTCTGGAGGGACAACACATTTTACAAGTATGTTCTACGGATATTTACATGCGAGGGTGAGAAGATTATAGATAACATTTCTATTTCAGTTTAGAGCACTTCCTGCTATGCTAGTGTTGCCCTGACTCGTAATTAACAGGAAAGTTAAAGACTATTATGATGTAGCAAGTGAACTGCTGAATCGAAAAATGGTTGCAGTGCATTTTTCTGCAGTGCGACATACTGCTTCTAAATAACCTCTGGGTGTAAGGAGTTCCACCATACCAGTCACCACTGAGTCATATCAAGTATGCAGTGAACCGTTAGCGGACCAGTGCTGCATGGCTGAAGTACTTTTGTTCTTCGTCACTCTATAATATGTGTGGGTCGTGGCCCTGAAAGCATCAAAGTTGCTAACACATCAGAGGCCTGTTAAAGTGAGGCCTACACTAAACCACGGTACAAATGAGCTCATAGCATGAATCTTCCAGTCAAGGCCGACACGGCCTTAAGTGTTACATAAAAAACTGCAAGAAAACAAACTGAACACTATGATAAACCACTCTGATGATCGAGATGAGGCCTAGGTCAATATGTGGGCCGCTGTGCATTCCAATGAATTTTAGATGGAAACTTTGCCGCTCATGAAACCAAATTCTAGCAGTGAGCTATTCAGCATAAATGTGAACACATGAACGACAAACAAATGAAAATCAAACATGAATATCACATACGTAAACACCACAATAATACAGCCGTCTTGCTGGAGCAGAAACATAAAGGCAGGCTACAGTTTTACATTTCCTGCCATTAAGTGGCTAGAGCTCTTTAAATAACGCAGTAAGATTAAAATCCCTTTACCAACCTGATGTTTGTTCATACCGCTCCTTTTAATCGAGATCGTCTTTCCTCTGGTCCCTGTCGGGGCGATTAAATGTGCGTCTGTGCGAGGAACCACACTGATGTGCCCCCTGGTGGTCATCATGCAGAAGAACTCAGTACGTGATCCAGTCCTGCAAATATTTAATATGCATGATTTTTTTATTCTGTTTCATGTTGTGGCCATTTAAACGTATAATACTCAGATTATAGTGCGGGTAACATTTAGTTTTATGCTGTTTACAATGTTATTATGTCACTATTACAGTAAGGCCCGCCTTTATTGGAACGTAATCAAGACAAACGCACTCAAACGATTGTCTTTGGATGGATTCCCACAGTATATACTCAACACAAGATTACACACACAAACACACTCATTTCACTCATGGCCACTCGATCGCCTCGCCAGTCCCACGGCGGAACAATTCTAGCACATCTTTTTAGTCAGCATTAATGGACAACAGCTCGCAATCTCTCTGTGTGTTAGTAAAGCGAGTAAGAGAGCGAAAAAGAGTTTCAAGTGAGCGGGGCTGGTATATACCTGATCTAGTCCTCCTCCTCTTCCATATTTGAGCAGCTGTAGATGTAAACAGTCTGGCCCAGGGTGAGCTCAGTTAGTTCTGCCATGGTTGAGAGGACAGCGAAGGATAGAGACTCTGCAGCACAGTTTCTCCTTCAGGGCCAGATCAGCTGCTCTCTCTCAGCAGTACTTCCTTTGTGCCGTTGAGAGTGTGTGTGTGTGTTTGAGTGTCAAGGCCGGCCAAAGCAGCGCCTCTCTGTTATTCTCTCAGCCCAGCAATCATTCCACAGGCCTCTGTTGCTGCTGCGTCATCGAGTTGCTGTACTGGCTCTAGAGAGAGAGATGGGAGGGAGGGGTTGGAAAAGGGAGGGAGAAGGGAAGGAGAGAAAAGAGGGAAAGCTGGGCTTCCTATCAAAATGTTTTGAAACGGTTACAAGCTCTGGGCTCCGTAGATAATTCTGTAAGGATGAGAACGGATGAATAATTTCTTTCTGTTGTGGGTGTTCGCTAAGGCAACTATCACTATTACTGTGTAGAAATTAGTTGGCATTAAGAGGAAATTCACAATAAGATACATTTCGAAAGTGAAGTACGATGTCTGATTTCTAAATGCACATTGACAGTGCTGGGTAGTCACTGATTTTATGTAATCTGGATTGCGTAACCAGATTCAATGAATTAAGGTCTTGTAACAAGAGTATAATGCATTTACAATGCTCTTAATTAGATTACAGTTACTTTTTATGGATTACATAATTACATATTATTTAGACGGCGACAGTAAATTATTCATAATTTATTGCTTCTCCCTATTTATTCATTTTTTTTTTTTTTCTAGTCTTACTGTGTTTCAGATTGTTTAGCTTTGACTATATTCACAAACGTAAATACATTTGCAAGCTGTGCTTCAGTATTTGGGGCAAAAGCAGCTCTCAGGCAATTAGACTATGAAAGCAACAACTAATTATGCCAGTTACTAAACACTGGTGAAACACTATGTTGTCATCATATCCTGTGAAATTCAATAACTGTTGACTCTGGAAGTCTGGAAAAAAATATTTAAAGCCTGGAAGACTTTCATGTTTGCATAATGCAGGTATTCAGAAGGTTTATTGTCAGTCAAACCCCTCAAAATAAAATGTTTATTAGAAATATCTCTAATAAAGTTAATATTTCAATAGTTTGACAACACATTTATCTGGTATTGTATTTCACTGTTTACTCTCATTAATTACTAGCTGTATTTTAAACTCACATTAGGTAAAGTTTGGGAAACCCTTGTGTAATGTAATGTTTAATGCATTTTATGATGTTGTTAAAATACATTTCTATATACAGTGGGTACGTAAATATTCGGAACCCCTTAAATTTGTCACTCTTTGTTATATTGCAGCTATTTGCTAAAATCATTTAAGTTCATTTTTTCCTAATTAATGTACACACAGTGTCACGCCGTAGGTGTGTATGCTGTCATTTGTTCCATGTGTTCTTTGTGTTTTGTTTACATTTCATTCTCCCCATGTGCTTTACCCCCGCCTCTGTCATTAGTGTTTGATCCTCAGCCAACTGTGTCTTACAGGTGTCCGGAGCTTTGTCTTTGATTAGTTTGTGTATAAATTCACTTCCCATGTCTTGTATCTCTGTCGATTGTTAACGTTTCATGTGTGTAGTTCAGCTCTCGTTTTTTTGTTTTTGTCTGTTCAATAAATGTTACATTTGATTGGACTTCTGCCTCCTGAGTTCTCCGTGTTCGTGAGGAAGCACAAGCGCGAGCTTTACGAGCTCTCATTGTGACAATACTGTGTGCTTAAGATGTGTTTTTTTTTTCTTTCTGCAGATTATCTTAATGGTTTTTCCATTGTTTTAATTTTATTTTTAGTATAACAATGCCATTAAGTGATGAGTCCTGAATATACAAATCTTTGTCATTACCTTAAAATGCTAAGTGCACAGGATGATGGCTTGTAATTTCTATAGTGGTAACTGTAAGCTATAGCCTTTGGACTATTTGCGTTTGAGGTGAAAAGGTTGTGATGGGCTGTGGCATTTTTACCTTTACTGAAAGGCCTCAGTGTGTTATGGATGGAAGGGAAGTTCCCCTGAAACATGAGCTCTCTACATCTCCTCTTTCTCCGCATAAGGGAAAAAAAGTCATCTTATGAGAGTAAAATTCACTTAATATTATATATTAGTTATATCCCCTGCAGTGTTCCTTTATGGAGCCTATTGAGCATTTGGGCCTCACGTTGAGCTAAAATAAAGTAATTTAAACATTGTTAATATCCTCGGAACTCGAGCCTCTGCTTTATTTCCGTATGAACTGATTTTTAATACTTTTAGCCACTTTAAAAGCTCATATTCATTTTGTGCTCCTAAATTGGTTTTAAAGCTGAAGGTGAACTCGACTCTGTATCGCTCAGATTGCTAAATTCCCAGTCATACTCTTAAAATAAGAAAATGTTCTAATCCTATCCATCATGTCTGAAATAGGCTGGACAGTGACAAATACAGTCTGCAACTGGCTAAACTTAAAAAATGGAGAGTGGAGCGATATAGATAGCGAGAGGGAAAAAAAAAGAGAAACAGTATATTTCATTACGTCTCTTCATCCATTTTTATTCTCTGAGCATCACTCCACAAAACTCACTTCAGCTAGGAACTTCCTCCTTCATACAGGGGTCAATAGTTCCAATACAGCCGGCTTGCTTCCAGCCTGCCGAGCCAGAGAAAAGCCGGGGAAATCACCTGACCAAGGGGCTATTTACTACGCCCCAGCGAGCGGCGCATAGGTATGAAGAGGTGAATGATGTCTGATGGACTTAGTTGGGCAGCTTGACATCCTCCTTCATGGTACCCTGAGTGGCCCCAGGGACCCCTGTCAGTTATGATGGAATCACTGCTGAGGTAGTTGTTTAGCTCCATGCTTCCCTTTTGTTTTAATGCTCCCAGTGGGGGCCAACTTGGCAAACGGTTGTTTGGTGATAGATGGAGGTTGTGTAGCACAAGGCTGTTGAGACATGGTCCTGTTAAAAAGTGGTGACCGGTTTGGGCAATGAGGCTTTTTTGCTGCATGTCCAAACGAATGCAGTGTAACATGATTTCTTAATGAGGCTGTAATAAAGCAAAAATAACTGCAGAATGATTTACAAGAAAATGCTCCTTTTTTGGCTTTTTTTTTTATAGGCTTTTTACAACATAGTCTTGTGACCAGTTCGCATGTGTTTTACAAGGTGGCTAATTTGTTTGAATTCATACAACATCACTGGTAGGATTTTGTACGATTGTGTAAACCCCAGTGACGGGTGGGTTTTGGGGTGGGTTTACGTGTAGGTCACTAGTGAAATAAGTACAATTTAGCAAAAATCATACAAATTTGTATCAGTGAGGTCATACGCTTTGGTTCAAATAGGCCACCTTGTAAAATATGTACGAATTGCTGTGAGATCGGGCTGGCTTGTTTAGGCTATGGAATAAAAAACAAAAGGAACTGACTACCATCTCACAATTCTAATTATTTCTCACTTTTGTGAATTTGTATTTCCCTATTTTTTGATAAATAGTTGCAATTACCTTTTTCTCAGAATTGTGAGGAAATGTCAGAATTGCAAGAAATATGTCTAAATTTCATATTATGATATAAAGTCGTATTTACCCTTTTCTCTGTTAAACTTTTATTAATCGTAATATATCTACTCAAGAAAAATCTCAGAATTATTACTGCAAGAAAAACGGCAGTAAACTTCTTAGAATTCAGAAAACAAAGTCAGAATCACAAGAAGAAATGGCATTTGCAAGAACAAGAAGTCTGATTGATAAAAAGTGTAAATTGCAAGAAATTTTTAAGAATTGCATAAAAAACCAGAATTGGAAAAAGGCAAAAATAAATAAATAAATTATGAGAAAAAAGTAGCAATTACCTTTTTTTTAGAATGAAAAAATAATAAATATCTGAATATTGAAAACAAAGGTCATTAAACTATAAACTCACAATTGCAAGAACAAAGTCTGAGTTATGAGATAAAAAGTTGTAATTACCTTTTTTTCTCTAAATTCAAGAAAAAAAAGAGTCAGAATTACAAGAACAAAATTTTACTAATTGCAAGATATAAACTTAAAATTGCAAGAAAAAGTTGTGAGATAAAAAGTTGCAATAGGCTTTTATTTTCTGAGAAACTGAGAATTGTGAAAAAAAAAATAATAATAATAATTGTGTGGCAAAAATAGACCATGGTTGCCAATTCTTTGTGGAATTTGCCAGCAATATGTGAAAATAGATTCTGCCATTTTTATTTTTTTCCCCGTGTAGTCAATAATCTCTCAGCCCTGCCAAAACATGTTCAAAAACCTACAGAAGAACCAGGTGAAGGGGTCTTAACTTTAGCAGACCGTTGCCTGGCAACTCAGTCATTAGACTGTCTTCAAAGCTTTCATCAGGAGTCTGAAATTATGTATTGTTAAACACAGTTGTCAAGTGATACAGGATGCTCTTTGATTTGTGAGTCCTCAGAAGCCTCTATATCCTTTTTATGGTCGTAATAATAGCAGATCATCACGCTTGCCTTCAGGCTGGCAAATATTTGATTGCTTTTTGGCAATGTTTTCTGGCTAATGAACACAGCAAATAAGATTGTCGCAGGATTAAAGTTTTAGTCTACGTTTAAACTTGATAACGACTTTAATCTCCTTGTGTTCCAAGAACACTGTGCATTATCCAAATGTAAATGTTTTATTGCCACTCATTTTGAACTTCTCTGTGGTGTTTGAGTTGAGTCACAGACACTGTATGTCATTCATGGAATTTAATACTCTGCTTTCATGTAGGCAATGCATATAATATTGGACCAGCCGTTCGTTCTTTTTTCACCCCCTTGCCTGGCTGCATAGCAACTCTCTATTACAAGTAAGACATTATATCCAAATCATTATACTTTCTGTTGCTGAAAAACAGGCCTCTTTCCAAAGCAGCATTGCACCATAACAAGTACAATTAAATCCTTTACTCTGTATAGCTGTAAATAACTCTAGATTTCCTTTTTCACTGAGGCCTTTCACTGCTGAAGTTTATTGGAATATTTAAATATGGTATAATGATATAGCATGCATTGTAGACTATACTGCCAGCGTGTTAAAATAAAAATCTAATTTGTATTCCTTTGCACTAATGCAAGATTCTTCCTCTTAAACTGATCATATTCTAATTCTAATTTACATTTATAAAGATAATCAGAACGGTTTTATTCCTCAGCAGTTAAAAAAAAAACATATTGACAGCCAGTCAGAATCGATTCAACACTAAAATGCTCGAGCATTTAAAGCGGCAGTACTGCGTTTTGCGATTATAATAACCATAATATTATAAAATATTCTATAATATTGTGTGGATGCAAGTGTAGACTATGCCTAGATATTGTTACCTTCATAGAACGGGCCTTTATGACATTTCTACAATTATTTAATTACTCAGTGGAATAGTTGAGGTAGCCATTGACTTTTAGTATTAAATAATAATAATTATAATAATATGGAAATTAATGCCTACCGTCAACTGTTTGGTTATCAACATTCTTTAAATGTAATTTTTTTGTATGTTCATCAGACGAAAGAAACTCATACAAGTTCGTAACATCTTGAGAGTGAGTAAATAATGAAAGAATTGTCATTTCTGGGTGTACTATCCCTTTAATTCTGAATGATAAAGTGTCAATCAACTGTCTATTTCCGAATAATGTCTTAACCATTTGCCCTTTTTAATTATTATTAGTAGCCTATTATTTCATATGACATTTTTTTGTGAGTAGGATAAAACCAATACGCCTAATACTGTAAAGTCAACCTGTCATTATCGTAAATAAATAAATAAATATAAAAATCGTTGAATACACTAGAAGTGCTAATGTAAATTGTGACCTCTGGTGGTGTTTTATGCTACTGTAATAAGAACCATCCGAAAACAGTCCGAAACGCTAAACTTTTTAGGATGATAAAAAAAAAAAAATGATAAACTCAAGTAGTTAAGGGCTCCCACTGCACGGATTTAAAATTCAGATGACGTTCTTCTGCTGTGTGTTTAACAAACTCGAGCGCCCCTATCCTCATCAAAGAAGCTGTCCGCGCGCGCAGTGCAGACAGGCTCGTTGGCTCAATGGGACGCTCTGGTCTTGTTGCGTCGCGTCGCTCGCAGTAGACACGGGGGCGCTCGCTGGCAGCGCGTCTCATTCTGTCGCTCTCTGACCGGAGCGCTTCACACAAACTGCCCAGTGAGTTGGACTCCGCGGCACTGCTGCACGTCTTCAGCCGCTCCGCTCTCACTGTCGTCTGGGAAAGTAGTGGAAGTCGTTGGGTCTTATTTGCGTACGTTATACGTTGAGTTCATATAGAAAGCTGCGCTCTTACGGACTATTCCCCCGTTGCGGACTGTAGAGGTTTTGGGATTACTACTCGTCATATATTTCACAGAACTCACTGACTCTTTGCTTCTTCTCACCTCCATGACCAGGAGGAATATTGCGGCACTTTATTTGGTAAGTGACTCGTTATGCTTTTTACCTTTTACTATATTTGGTAAATGCAAATAGTCCTGCGGTGTCTGTTTCTTTTGTAAGAACAAGTGGACGTTTCCTAAGAATTATGTCTTAATATTTCGCATGGTTTTACTAAAACTCTTAAACATACTGACTCAGTGTTTAAGTTAGCCTGTTTTTTTTTTTTCACTTTTCTCATTAACAAGGAAAACATTGTCGAAATCCTTTTTATCACAACGCATTTGAGCTTTCATGTCTGTTTTCTGGAACTTTTGCTGATGAAATCATATTTACCGCGTGGTGGTGCTGCCTCAGAGTAATTTACAGTCTGATGGAGATTCAGCTTATGACAACAATTTTATGTTTTAATTCAGTGTCTCTAGGCTTTGGTTGTAAGCAGAAACTATCTAGTCTACAACTATCCCGTCTTAGTTTTTGCTATTGGCGTTTATTTAGTTAGATTGTGTATTTTCTTTATTAGATCCAAAACAGCCATTCAAAGAGTGGATTG
>JAUCNO010000318.1:13791766-13812055 GCA_032353835.1 Enteromius viviparus
TTTAAAAAGTTTGATTTAAAAATGTAATATAAAAAGTATTCATTACCTAGATAAACCCTACTTCTTTGCTGAGGTGAAAGTACCCTTGTTTTATGTTGTTGTTTGTCCCTGCGTATTTTTGGTAAGAAAGATTCTGTAACCAAATCTACAGTACATTTCCAGCCATCTTCCCACTTGCCTAAACAGCCTCTGGCTCAGCCTGCTACAGTAACCATGCTCTGGGCTGGAAAGAGACTGATGGATCTGAGCGCACAGAGAAAAACTCATAAATGCTGTAGAATTACAGATGTCAGTGAACAATAGAAAAAAAAGTAATTTCTTAGACAATTATTGTAAAATCAGAAGCTCATACTTCAATAGGCCTGCATTTAAAATAAAATTCTTCGCTTTATAAAATGACAGAGTGCAAGCACATGAATCATAAATATTTCTATTCTGATTAGTTAGCAGCACTTTAACGGTGTATCATTTTTTATTTTTCTGATTAATTTTTTTTTTTAAATGATTAATTAATGTAAAATGTAAAATTGTAATGTAAAATTTATAACTCAATTTAGGCATTGTTCGTGGTATTGTTAGAGTGCTGTGAGATTAGTATCATGTATCGAATTGTGACGTGTATTTTTAAACACTGTTTTTATATGCCTCACTTCATCTTAATATTTGACATTAAGCTATTAGTAGGGCAGACTTGGACTGTCAGTGTCACGCCCCCTGTCTGTATTGTTCTTTGTCACTAGTTAGTTTTGGTTTCGTTTTAGAATTTCCTGTGTTTCCATATGTGGTCTTGTTCCTGTTCTTGTTTAGTCCCGATTCCAGTCCATAGTTTATGGCCATGAGTGCCGCTGCAAATCTCCAAGGATTCCAGTCCATGTTTTCCGGTTCTGGATCCGATATGCCAGACCTGATCCCTGCAGACTCCGTTCCCGAATCCAGTTCCTGAGTTACGGCTAGTAGAGCCAATTCCAGTTCCTGATCTTTGGCCAGGAGTGCTGATCCCGATTCCAGCCCCTAGGTTACAGTCAGGATAGCCGATCCCGATCCCGATCCCTGTCACTAGATTAAGGCCAGGAAAGCCGATTCCAGTTCCAGAGTCTCGGCCAGGAGTGCCGATCCTGATTCCAGCCCTTAGGTTACGGCCAGGAGTGCCGATCCTGATTCCAGTCCCTAGTTTACGGCCAGTAGTGCCAATTCCGATCCCTGTTCCAGAGTCTCGGCCAGGAGAGCCGGTCCTGATTCCAGTCCCTAGTTTACGGCCGGGAGTGCCGTTCACGATTCCAGCCCCTAGTTTACAGCCAGGAGTGCCGACCCCTGTTCCGGTTCCTGGATCGCGGCCTGGAGAGCTGATTCAGATGCCTGTTCCTGGATCACGGCCAGGAGTGCCGATCCCTGTTCCAGATCCTGGATCGCGGCCAGGAGGAGATCCCGATCCTGGTTCTTGATTCTCGCTGCAAGAGCGCCCTCCAGAGCCCACGCTGCAAAAGCGCTCCCATGAGCCCGTGCTTCCAGAGCGCTTCTCAAATTCTGTCCCTTCCTATGGACTCCCAAACGGCCTGGAGCCCTTGTGGTTGGCAAACCTCCCCAATAATTTTTTTTTCAGAGTATCCAGATCCGCCATGGCTTCCAATGACTCCTGATCCGCCATGGCCTCCCAAGGCTCCTGATCCGCTGGGGACTCTGTCCCATGCAGCCTCCAGGACGCCCACCCGCCCTCTCTCACTGTGTATTAAGGTGGTCACGGCACAAGGACACACCTTTTCAAGAGGTGCGTAATCTCACGCCCTTGTCTGTATTGTTCTATGTCACTAGTTAGTTTTGGTTTCGTTTTAGTATTTCCTGTGTGTCCATATATGGTCTTGTTCCTGTTATTGTTTAGTTGATTGATTAACCCGTCCCACATGTGCTTCTCACCTGTCCCAAGTTACCCCTAGTGTGTGTAATCCATGTCCTGTGAACAGTCAGAAGTAAAGTTTATGTCTACTTACCACGAGTGCCTCTTCGCCTGCTTTACGCACGTACAGTAAGCCACACAGGCTATAGCCTACCTCTGAGTCAAAAACCAGTAGCATGAAAACCAGGCCATTCTTCTCAAATCAGCGGCAATCAATCCAAAGGTTTCATTGTGACAGTGTACCCTCTTATAGTGTAAAAATACAACCTTACAGGGTCTGTGCATGTTAAACAAGTGTGTTTTTCTTAATAAAATAATAATAATAATAAAATCTGTATGTGTCCTACCCTACTAATTTGTTACTTTTTACAAGGGCTGGTTCAACAACAAAAATTTGTGTTTTTTTTTAATGAGTATTAATTTTGTATTCTGTTTCAAACACCCAGGCCAAAAAATCTTAGATTAGAATAATGTTTGTGAATGTGTGTGTGTGTGTGTGTGTGTATATATAAACACACACACACGCGTTTATTTATTTAGTTTTAGGTAAACAAGATCAAAAAATCCCCCTGACTAACATTCCTACAACAGATGACAATGGAGGCAATGAAGGTTTTAACTGAAAGACAAATGACAAGTCATAAACGTGTTTTAAATGTTACAGTTTTATACTTAAGCCATATCAGGCTGCCTACTGTTATACTACTAACGCTGTGTATTACTAGCATGAATAATATGAATGCAGTATTACTTCTATACACCAGTTCAATAAACTATTCGTTAACGCTAAGTAACTTCAACATCAACCACTGTTTTTTTTCCCCCCGAGCAACACACAAGTAGTGATGTTTCATTCATAAATTAATCAGTGTATGAGTCAGTGGATTACTCAAATTAAGACCCACTGGCCAAATGAGTACAACATGCACAAGACATGGATTTCATGATCAGTACACAATATTTAAAAGCCATTAAATATCCTATAAAATATTTTAATAAAAAACGTCTGGAATTTCATTTTTACCTAAAACTCTTCTCAAATTAATGTCATGAATTACCAGATTGTGACAGCTTATATGGAATGACAACTATGGGTTAGAGTGAGTTCAGTTAATTATTTTTTTCTTTTTCATTTGCAAAGAAATATGTGTATATACAGAAATGGACTTCCTTTGTCTTTTGTGTGTTGTTAAATTTATTTTCTTTAAATAGATCATCTAAAAATACTCTGACTTCTCATTTCAAAATCCACTTAGACTTAAAAACTAAAGTTCATCTTACTAAATGATTTATCGTTTACTGTGCACTTTTTTTTTAACCATCTCCAGATTGAAAGCTCGTTCCATTGGTTTTGCACATTCTCACTTTATTAACTTGCGCCATCTGCTGGTCATTTTCCAAATTACAGTAGCTGAAAGGAGCTTAACAGTCACCACTAGAGGGCAGAAGCTATAGTGCAACAAAACAGCGGTATTTTGTGACAAAAACGGAAAATACATCATACTTACGAGTTACATGAATAATTATGCATTATATACATTAAAAATCTCAAATTAACACTTGAATATATAATACTTTAGGGGGTCATAGTACAACACAACTGGTCTGAATTTTTAAAAACGTCTTTTATAAATACATGCAAGCATAAAAGATAAATTAATTAACACTTTAAGATCATATGATTGTCTTTTTGGTTGACTCAGAGTTATTATATAACTCATAGAGCTTCAGTATTGGCTTCATCTTCAGGAAAGGCTGCGCTGTCACGTTCTTTATTATAGTAAAACTTAAAGATGTTCTTCCATCCCATGATATTTGCCAGCATCTCTATTTCTTCAGTTATCATATCGGAATTACTCATCACAGCCTCCCTCCAGATCTCCTCTGAGTTACACACCTGGAAATTAACAGATTAATAAAAATACACACCATCCTCTATAATTTCTGTAGCACAAATAATGCAGGACAAGTTACAACCTAATGTATAATACTCTTATAGTGACCACTGCTAGTAAATCAATACATTTATGAAATTTTCATTTACACAGATATGATCTGATTCACATGCTACCTTCATTTCACGCCAACAGAAAAAAGGACAGTGTATTTGTCTAACCTTCCTAAACCTGCTTGAGGTTTGGCCGAGGTGGCCAATGTCCTGTAAGGATATGTAGGAAAGGATTTTAAGGAGCAGCTTGTCAGGTAAACGTTCCAGGTAGTCAACATGCCCTCGACACAGAGCCAAAGTGTAGTCCAGAATCTTGGTGCCAAACACTGCAGCTAGCTGCTCTAAAATCATGATGACATTCACGATTACATCTCAAACCACATCATTTAGCTGATGAATAAAGAAAGCTGGATCTTTACCCTGCAACAATGCATCATTCAAAAAGTCATGGTGGAACTGTTTTATTTCTCCTGGTGGTGCTCCTCTGGATTCAGTCCGAACCGAAATCTTCCACCACCTCCATATTACCTGTTGGTAATTAAGGGCATATCATGCATAATATGACCATTTATTATATATTCCAGCTGTAAGAAACTAATGTTTATATAACTTATGAAAGATATTTAACATCACAATCCATTTTGCTGTTCAGAAGCAATGCAGGTAATGCAAAAAATTGACCACCAGTAATTCCAGATAATTAATAATGTCATGTATTTCTAAATACCTCGTTTTTTGTGATAACAAACTGGTAAAAATCTTTGGAGGGAGGTGGACCTTGTCCAGCGGTTTCAAACAGTACCTCACTCAGCAAAGACGCCATATTTAGACGCTTAATGGTTACTATGACAACAGACACACCGAAAATTATCTCCTTCCCTACGAAAACCGTTTTTATGCACATGTATTCACGTCTGTTTTGTCCGAAACACATACGATAAACAGTCTAAAATAATAATTAAAAAGTGTACTTAAAATGATGTGAGTGTGAACGTTTTTTTAAGATGGTGGTAGTGGGGGTCACGACCCGGCGGATTGATATTATGAAATCCTGACGTACGTAGCTGATGCACTAGTGGTATATTCATAAGGCGCGGGGTTAATGATTTAACAACCTGTTTGCAGTTACTCCAATGGCCGCTTTTATTGTCTGCGCGGCGGTTGGTGAGGCTTTACCGCGCCGGTTGTTGTCGCAAATCGTTGTTCTTTAGTGTGGGAAGTAGTGCGCGGCGGAAGCACGGAGAGCTGTGGGAGCGGAGGTGATGCGGCAGTTCGCAGGTCGCTCAGCTGATGAAGGTAAAGCTGCTGCTGCTGCACTCTGTCTAACAGCTACTACAACACTGGAACAAATAGGTAATTACAACAACACCGAAATATACACATATACGTGTTAGTTCAACGTCCGGGAATTGTCTTGCATCATATGCGCATCGCAGCCCTTCGTGTGAATCAGGAGCCGTGTAAACATGAGTGAGAAAAGCCAGACGAAAGAAAAATGGTTTCCAGTTGTCATCCCTCGAGCCCTTTTCCTGTTTCCCTTGTTTGCTTTTTAGTTGTATGTATTTAAAGAGGACACTTTTGGCATTAATGTAATGGTAGATACAATAAACCACTCGAATCCTTTTAACAACGTTTGCGAGGTATCGAGAAGGAATTGAGAGTCGTTTACATCCCCTTTGGTAAAATATATACAGGACATTATAATCATAAAACTGAAAAATCAGTACAGCGTATATGACGACTGATTTTCTGTTGTTTTTGCTAGCTTTTCAAGGGATGGGCCGTTTTTAAGATAATAATAATAATATAACGGCCCATAAACTTAAAGAGGTAACGAGAACTGAAAACGGAATACAAGTTTCTGTTTATTTCACCTTCTTTATTTATTGGTAATGTCACGAAACGTCTGATTAAACGGAGGAATACTGCATCCGTCACCAGTGGTGATTTTTCTGTGGTGTTCAGGTGAAATGTTGATCCGTGTAGTTAGCTGGTGCTGGTAGTTTGTTTACGTCTTCAGTCACTTTGACCTGATCTTGCCCGCATACACGTCGACAGGAGACCGGCTTTGCTCTTTAGCTTTACCATATGTAGGCCAAAAACTGACAACAACGGTACACTCTTTCCCTTTTTACTACTATTGTGGTGATTGTTCACGCTATACTGTAATTTGCCTTTGCTGTTGTCATTTAGACCGGTTATTTATTGATAATCGATTGTCACGCTTCGTCCCTTCAACAGATTAGCATCGGTTAGCCATGCTAACGCGGTTAGCACCTTAAACAGCTTAAAACAAAACTGGACGATTTTTCTTATTCAGCATTTGAAACTAATGTCAAGCTGTCTGTCCGACTTAAAAGTGTTATTAGTCGATGAGTAACTTGATACAACGAGTGTTTTATTTAACTTAGCATGGCTAGCGTGATGGCTAGCGTTAGCTGATCATGATTATTACTTTGACTCAGTGAACTTCACTTTAATTGACTCTCCGTCGTGTGTGGTTTTCTGTAGTGTGCTGCAGCAGCCGTGACAGCGTAGTTTTGAGTGTTTATGCGTTTTTATGTGACGACCTCGGATTATTTGAATGAGCAATTCGAGTATACAGGGCCACAAAACGCGAGACCGGTGTGTAAGGCCGCGGAGTGCGAAAATCAACTGATCTCGCTGTATTTAGTTTATTTGTAACGAACTAAACGCGTACATGTTTTTGTGAGTGGACGTTTCGCGTGGTTTGGTCGTGTACGGACAGTAGTTGGGTTTTGGACGATACGGGCTTGCTTCGTGGACTGGGCAAAATAAACAAAAGGATCGAGTCAGGCCTGTTCTGAGAACGGCCTTCATAATCATGTCGTATTTTCATGTCAACAGTCCAAATACACAAAGCTGCGCCTGATCGCATCAAATCATGGGTTTGTTTTGTTTTTATAGTCATTTGAAGGAATTCAACTCGTAATCATCGACATCAGTTCACCCTCTCTTCAGGGAAGTAGCAGTCTCAGTAGTGTGCACAGGGTATTTTTGACATGTTTGTGGCAGTCCGTCGATTGTTTGACGTTACGGTCGATATGAACGCTTTTCTTTTTCGGTTCTATAACGTTAAAGGGTTAGGTTTCGGGTCCAATATTTGACGTATTGTAGTTTGAATGTCATGGATGTTGTTTAGATTGCTGAAGTGGCGTTTAATGGTGGTGTCGTTGTGAGGAGGAAGGCCTGTGGTCTCGTTTGAACACACATATTCCTCATAACTGTACTTCTAAAATGAATTTGGATCGTAAACGAGTGTCTCTGACGACCTGAACGTTATTTTTATGCTTCGCTGTCGCGTTTCGTATATTCAGCTTGTATGTATTGTATGCGTATGTTCACTCGTAAAACGTTAGTGATATAGATGTATAAATACCCCTTTATAGTATCATTGTCGTTGTCTTGCATGAAAACAAGACACAAAGAAGCTCTTCTCGTAAGTCATAGAAAAGCAGCTTACTAAATATTGTGGTATTTACAAAAAACTGAAAAGTGAATGTATTCATTAAAGATGTGAGCTGGAAATTAGCAATGCAATAAATAAGCTGAGTTTGATAGGTTAAAATGTGTCCCATCCTTGTCAGTGTGACTGGAGACTGTTTTTAAAAGTCATCTAGAACTTATATAGCATAACTAAGTATATGCAGTGTTTCTACTTATCGTTTCATTTAAAATTAGTTCTTTGTCTTTATGAAATGTTTTGTGTATTGTCAGCATATGGCATCGATTTTGACTATATTACTGAACAAAATGGCTGCCAGCATAGTCTGCTGTTGTAATTTAATTTATTTCTGATTTTACGTTGTCATCATTTAATGAAATAAAGCATTTTACTAAAATCAACTTTTTTTTTCACCCTTTCCCCCCCTCCTCCTTTCCCCCATTATTGTCCCTCTTCTTGTCGCCCTAGGCTGCTGGTTGGGGCATTTGCACACGGCTGGTAAGTTTGCATAGCGCTTGCCGTTACCTTCATGTTGACAGGATGGGTCCAGTGAGGGACAGGTGTGGTGGAGATGGGGGTTAAACAGGAAATTGACAATCGTAGTTTGGCAGTTGAGTTTCTTGACATCCAGAATATATGGCTTTAACAGGTGAAACTGTTTTTTTTACATTATCCAGATTCTCTTTTTAGTGTTTTAGGAATCTAGACCTTAGATTTGTGTATCTGGGGGGGAAAGCAGTTCAGTGAATATGAAGTGGTAGTTCTAGCTTAGCCTGAGTGAGTTAATGGGCTTCTAACCGACTTAAAAAAAGCTATATAATCTATGCAATCACTTTTTTCAAATTGATAGATATATTTTTGATAATTTTAAAGTTGGAGTTTCTGGTGAAGTTGACATGAAATCAGAACTGGCTCTATTTCCTTAATACGCTTCCTGGTTTTGGTCATCGGAGCACTTTTTTTTTTTTTTATCTTTCATCAGAAAGTGATGACTTGCAGCACCTCTGAAACAGTTTCTTTTTGACTTATTTTTCAAACCCTGTAATCTAATCACCTATCATAGTGACTAATTTTCATGATCCAATCAGTTCCTGATGGATAAATAGAAAAGGACCTTTTGAAGAATGAATGTATTTATTCATTTTGGACTTTGAGTGACAGTACAGTTTCAACTGTATTAAAGGATTGCTCTGGCTTCTTTATTCTGTCTCTCAGCAGGCCTCAGGGCCAGTTTTAGTTTGGGCCGTGGAGCTGATCCTGTGTCAGTTATGACAGGGGTAAAGTAATTAAAGCCATTTGTTTCTCCTCCCAGCATGGAATTACTGGTAGTGCCAAGCAAGCAAAAAGGGAGGAACAGACATAGATATTGTGAACATAGTGACTGAATATTTAGATTATGGTAGTGTATTTGATTACAATAGCCTATTTGGACAGTTTCTCCCTCTGACATTAGATGAACACATTTGAAAATCAAGCAGATAGATTTATAAAATGGGACAGGAAGCCAAAAAAGGGAGTAGGGAATGTCATGAACTGGGTGTTACAGTTTGTTAGTGATTGTTAAATGTTTTTTTTTTAAAAAGCTGTGGGCTTTTCTTTTCATCAGCATGATTGTGTAATAACAGTTTGGTTCTTGGGAAAGTTAAGTTGAGTGTTTGAGCCTATTGGTTGTAAAATGCTGCCTTTGAATGCGTTGCAGTGGTTACGTGATACCTTGTGCAAGTCAATTGACGGTTAAAGGGTGGGATAACACACTGTAGCAGAAAATGTGCATGCATAGGATTAAGAATGAAAATATTTAAGCTGTGTTCTTTAAGCTGAATCTATTCTCTTTTACATCTTCTTATAAGTTCCACCTAGTAAATTATCAATTTCCAAAATTGGACCACCATAACATTTTCTGCATGATTCTTTTTAATGTGTGAGCATGTGTGTATAAATGCACATTCCATTCCTCAATGCTTATGAAAATAGAAAAAAATAAATGTATTCCTGTTAGCTTCCTTTTTAATGAATCCATCATCTTAAAGGTCCCGTTGTGTTATAGTGTGTATCCACTGTGCCTTTTGAAATCTGGTTTTCTTTTCAGTTTCAGGGCACTGGACATTTCCAGTTGCAAGAGGAGCATTTGACCAATGTCATTTGTTTTCAAGCCATGAATCGACTTGACCCTAGAGTTTGAGTACGCTGTCCCGAGAGGATCTGTGTTTAGCGGCAGGAGCATCCATATTTAAAGTGATATATTTGGCTTCAGAAAAATGTATCTAGGTTAAGAGTCCACAAATCCCTGTCCTCCTTTGACATCAGACAAATGTTGTGTTGTAGACTTATATTTTGTACCACATCGGTTGTGGTCTACGGTCTTATATGAACCTCTCATATCACAGACTAATTTTTTTAAAGTAAGCATGAAACCCATTTGACCTCAAGTGAAACAGGAAATTTAACCAGATAAAACGTTCAGCGGATGCGAGACTGTATTTATTTGTAATTGATCACAAGTTGTAGGGATCATAGAGCTGTTAATGTTTGCTCCTTATTATTAATAGTATTTATTCTTAGGTTTTGTCTGTCCTTCATTGACCGAATGGGCAAATTAACCTGAAAAGATTTGTTTGTAAAGGTAAACACATAGCACACCAACCTATTGCATCATTTTTCAAGAACCATCAAAGGTTTTATCAACTAGTGCAAAGTTTTCCGGAAAGTCTCCGCTGTTTTTAACCACTGAAACCTGTCTTGAGCAAATTTAGTTTAAAATTATGATTCACTCGCTCGTTCAATTCTGCTTGAAGTAGTCTGCATGCAAAAATATGAATCAAGATATTTCTCCATGAGAATTCAGATCACAATTCTCTTACACGATTCTCACTTTTTTTTCAACCAAGATTTATTGCACTCAAGTACAAAAAAAACACTCAAAAAATACATTCAGTGTAATAAATTGGAGTAACAAAAACAGTCTTTTATTTTAGACCCCTTAAAATAAAAATGTAAAAGCTTGTTGTGGAACATAAGAGAATAATAATAAATAAAATAAAAACAGAACCTGTGTTTTTTGCTCCAGATGGCACAGAACACTAACCTATAACCTTTTGAGGTTTCAAGGAGGAACCTCTCCTATTTTGAGGTGACGCTTGAGATGATTGTAGAGATTAATGTTGTTAATTGTCCGCGTTATAGCTGACCGCTAACGTTAAACTATGTAGAACTTAAATGACAATGCAGCTACAAACCTTGCTTGTGTGCAAGCCATTGAAATAAGTTTCATAGCGCAGCATATTCCATATCCTGTTTGAAAGGGCCATTACACATCACATGAGTAATAGCAGAACGCTGCAATGAGGGAGATGAGAAAAGTTCAGGATTTATGATTGATTAGTAATACTAATAAGGGGCAGTTCACCAAACAGGGTTTAAGACTAGTCCTAGATAAAAATGTCAAGAGCTGTCTAAACTGGAAAAAGCTTGCACTGAGATATCTTAAAATACATCATTGCCTTTGTTTGGTCTTAAAATGCTTACAAATAAAAAGACATGTTTCTAAAAACTCTTAAATGTCCTAAATTAGCAAAGGTCTAGTCCTGGCTTAATCGAAGTCCTAACTGGGAAACCAGCCCATAGTGTTTTGTTATTGTGTGAATGTGACCAATAACATGTGAATGCAGCATGATCTTATTGCAGAGAAATACACAGATGTGAATTGCAGTATTTTAGAATCGAAATCCTTGTTTTTTGTTTTTTTTTTATCAAGAAGTAGTTAGCTTGAAGCATATTGTGGACAACCAGAAACGCATATTAAGTAAAGGATCTTTAATTTGACTACTTATATAAGAGGATAAAAGCAGTAAGACTTAGCCAAAACTAAATGTTTCAATATTAAAATAATCACGATAATTAGTTCTGAGTGCATTAACTTAATCTGTTGTTAAAGACAAGTTTTAATATGAAATGCTGGAGGATACTCGTCAGATGAAGCAGTGTTTCTAGATTCCTGTGAACCAGACTTACTTTTCACCTCCCACTTTCGTACCTGCTACTGTATGTGTTTTCCACTCCAGCTTATGTTTGCGGTATGTGGCTTAGCAACAGCTCTTTACTATTAATGTTATATCGTACCGTGGGGACGCTCACGGTTTTCTCACTCTCCTCCCATTAGCTTACTTTGGAGGTGAGTATTTGCTCGAAATGATCTTTTTATTCTATTTCAATGGCAGACACAAAAATATCCGGTTATGTATAGATGGCAAAAGTTTCAAAGCAGCACTTGTCAGAATCAACACCCACAATTTTTTCTCAAAGCTCAGCAGTGTTTCCGGTGGATTGAAATCATTCAAATAATTATACACTACTGCCCTTTACTGTTTATTTTTTGATTTATTATAATTGAGTTTTGACTAACTTGGCAGTTATTCTGAGAGTAGCACTCTGAGACTAATGCCCTGCAGTTTTGACAGTTTATGCCCTAATAAATCAACAATATGCAAATGGTATGCTTTTATCAGGAAAATGTTAAAAACACATCTTGCTCTGCATGTGAACAATATTAGCAGTTAGGCTCGTGTTTGACTTTTTAAAAAAATTAGAAAAACTGAATTGGTTGCATTGTCAGGGTTTTGCAATAATTATATATTTTTTCATGATCTTCAAGAGTTTGGTAGATGTAAATATAATTAGTTGATCACATTTCACCTCATTTAATCTTTGGCATCCACATGAAGTTTCGATTTAAACTTTCAATTAAAAATAACCACCATACTCTGATGTGGAGGCTGATTTTGTCATTTTTTGGTTCATGGTGTTTATTTGCAGCATTATTTAGCTGTTGTGTGGTGAATATGATTGACGTTTTGGCATGATTTCAGAATGTTGCTAGAAGTTATTTAGGTGGTTTTCATTTGTTAATAATGCTTACAACAGCTGTAATGCTTAATAATCACTGATGCTGTAATAGTGCATGAGTATCTTGTCCTGTCTGCATGTACTTATGTTCTATGTGTGAGAGGTTTTGCTGCAGAAAATCTTTGATTACTATATTACAGTGCCCCCTGAGATTTGTTTGATTTTGTTTACTGTGGGCTCAAATCACTCTCTTTTTGTGATAGTGTCTCAGTCCACATTTAATTGTTATTGAGTTCAAATGTGTAAATTATTTGGTAAATAATGTCTGTCCCTAAATAAATGGTTCACATTAGCAGAGCAATTCAATACACCGGAACATGAACTGCTTGTGTGTAAATAAACACAGTTCAGTGCTTCCCTTAGAAACACGCAGAGCATCTATCTAAATTACTGTCTTTTTGTAAACTTTCTTTGTTAGCAGGAGCGTAATGGCAAGAATGTTTACCCTCTACTTACTTACCGTGGTAGTGTGAAAGAAAAGTGACATAATACAAATGGCCACTAATACTTTCAGACATGTGCAAGAGTTGCTTTAGAAGACACAATATTGAACATTTCTGACTTGCAAATTCTATACAGGTGATGTTTGGGATGAGATTGGGCAAAAAACATTTATAATTTATTAACTCAGGCGCATAGTTTTGATTGGAATATATCACATACTGTCCAGACGCTTCTTTCAACATGCATGAATCTCAAATATTTTCCAAAATATAATCATTTAGGAATACATGTCTGTCATTTGTGAGACTTCATGAGCAGATCAAGACGGGGGTCTTATACACTCACTCCGTTTGTTATGGTCTTTCATTTAGATCATCTCTCATAATCATGTACCCCACTTAAATGATGGTGCCGTAGGACACCATCTCACATACTCTCCAGATAAAGGTGTGGTGGGATTGTGTGTCTCTGCGGCGTCGAAGTGATTGATGGTTGGTGCTGTTCATTACCACTGAACTGAGGAGGACACAAAGGCCTCCCTCCAGCTATTCTCTGTCTATGTTTAGGATGCGTCTTATCTCACTGCATGTTGTGATGCAGGCCAGCATGCTGCCGTTTTCAAAATCGCCTCAAGCTTGATGCCAGCATTACAAAGGAAATGGCCATCAAGCAAAAATTTGATTGGTCTGTGTAGAAGTAATTCATATTAGCGTTTGTTTTTCCTGTTCTTTTGTCCTTTTCTCCTTCAGAGTCTCTTCAGAAAGCATTTGTCCTATTGATTGTCTCTCTCCCTCCTTCATTTTCTTGGTTTCTTCATGGATTTGTGCAGTAGTGCTGTGGCGTATGTTAATATGAGATGTGAGTAAGGTTATTGATCTGTTACAAGTGGTGGAGCCATGGATGTGCTGCGGTTTCAATGCATGTGATTCGAAAGATGATATTGGGTTCTTTTTGGCTTTTCATACATGGAACAGGAGGTGCCTTTGGTCATGGTTGTTTGGACCAGACAGAATGGAGATGAATTGATTAATTGGTTGTGTGGTTATACAGTGATATTAAGAGTGCATTATTCACCAGTTCAGTAGATATAGTCCATATATGACGTATCTGACTGGAGGATACAAGTACAGAATGGCTTTCATCCAAAATGTGTTCGCAAGAACATTGAGAACATTCACTCAATGTATCTAATCTAACCCAACTTTTTTCTCTTTTTATGTTTTGTTACCAGTGAATGGTAGTGTCTAGAAAGGGTATGTCCCTTCAGGAGAGAGGTGCCAATGTCCAACCGGCCTAATTCCAATCCAGGGGGGTCACTGCGCCGTTCACAGAGGAACACAGCCGCGGCCCAGCCAATAGACCACACACTTGCAGGAAGGTGAGTAAGCGGTTGCAAAACGTTGCGCTGAAGTGCAAAGTATGTTCTTGGTTTAGGTCTGTACGTGTACCTTTATCTGCTTATTTGCATGTAGAGCAGTCGTACCTGCAGAATTCAGTGTTGAGGTCACATGACCTTTCCATTACTAATTTTTTGTCTCCGTAAAAAAAAATTCTTTTGCTCTCTTCATAATTGAATATCTGATTTTTAAAAAAACAGTTTCTGCCTGTGTGAAGCTGCATTTTTTGTTTGTTTGTTTTTAATCAATCCAATGTAACGACACATTGACCACTGTTACAAAATAAGTATTTTAAGTTCAAAACCAGCATTGATTTGATATACAATTTTTCATGGCATTATTCGATTTTATATGTCCTTGTAATACGAATATATTAAAGTATTCATTTAAAAAAAAATAAAAATTAAATACTTACCCCAAAATATTGAGCGTTAGTGTAATCGGATAACTTGTGATCTCAAGACATAACTATATAATAAGAATAAGCTGTTCAGGATGCAGACTTTTTAGTTATGTTATATCAACAATAGACATTTATGTGTGTTATTTTAGTGTGCCTAGTCTGTCTCTAGTCACATTTGATTCACACTGCAAGCTCTCAACTTGAATAATATATAATTTCCTTTGCCATGGTGCTATAGATTTAGTAGCAGGGCACCTTTGTTGAATAGCAGTGCAAAGAAAGACTGACAGTGTGTCTCTATTTTATACCTGATGCACAGACACATTCGACACTTACGGGGATACTTTTGTTTCTTTTCTTTCAAACACATTCGTTATGCCCTCCAGCGACAAAGCCAATTTTACTGCCCAACTCAGGGTGATGCTCTCAACTTGTGTCAAATGTGTAGATAGAAAGCGGTAATGATTGTTGTATGTCTTTGCCGTTGAGTTGACGGGTGTGTAGGAAGTGCTGTAGGACTGCACGAGTAGTCAGCTCGGGAAATTGAATTTGAGGTGTTCCTCATTTACTGCCCATCCCACACTGCTCTCTGCTATTTAATTCCCAACCTCTCCAGGTTGCAGCCAGAGCAAGTTAACCAAAAAGCAAATTCCCCACCTGAAAATAGAAGATCTAATTCTAAGGCTTCCAAAGCCCCGCCCAGCTCTGCCGTCGGCTCCACCCGCGGCCACGCCTCTCGAAGGTATCCCTTTTTTCTCCTGTGTTGCGTGTGGGTCTTTTGTGATGCAAGTTCACCATGTGACAACAGCTCTGTCTTGGGTACTCAAGTCTTTCCCCTTTCTGTTTGTTTTTGCAGGAACAGCCTCTCTCTATCCGTGGGTTCACACTCGATTCCAGATCCAGAGTTGGAAGCAGCAGGGACTTCTGGCCAGCAGGGGAGACGGGAGGGCAGCAGCACCCGTGCTCTCAAACGCAGCTCAGCTACAGAGCCTAACATCACCTTTTCACCCAGCCCGGCCAAGCGGCCCAAAGCGGTGCCCAGCCACCTTTTGGAGAGTTCATCCAGTGGGCCATCGGCCCCCACAACCTCACCTGAAGTTACAGAGCCGAGGAAGGCTCCATCATCCTTCAGCGCCAAGTCCAAAAAGAGACGGTTAGCAGCTGAGCCGGCTCCTGCCAGAGCCCTGAGCAAGAAGAGCGCAACCTACCCTGGCCCCAGTGGGGCCTCAAGCACCCCATCTCAAAAGCGTAAGAAGGCAGACGCCTCTTCGTTGTCGTCCTCCTCTTCTTCCTCCCTTCCCAGCTCCAGCAGCGCGGCAGGCCCCCTGCCACCCCGCAGCGAGGCCAGCCGGGCAGCCAAACCCACCAAGCTGGCGTCCAAATCGGCCGCCTCAGCCAAAGCTGGGTGTAGCACCGTGACTGACTCCTCCTCTTCCTCTGCCTCTTCCTCTTCCTCCTCTTCCTCTTCCTCCTCGGCCGCCACAGGCGCCAACAGCTGTGCCCCTCAGGGTGCCCGGCTAAAACAGGGCAAGGACCAGAGCAAAGCGCGAAGGTCACGCTCTGCATCCTCCCCTTCTCCCAGAAGGAGCAGCCGGGATAAAGAGCAGAGCAAGGCTGCTAGCTCCTCCAAGTTTGACTGGACATCCCGCTTCAACTCCAAAGTCAACCTGCCAAAGCCCAAACTGTCACTGCCTGGATCGGCCAAGGCTGAGACCTCCTCCAAGCCTGGGCCCTCCGGACTGCAGGCCAAACTAGCAAGTGAGTGCTCAAAGTGCTTATGTATTTTTACAATAGTGCAAATTCAGAACAAGTTAACAAGCTTAGAGCATGGTGTGGGCTTCCCAAGTTAGACAAAACAGGAGTCTAAACATCTGAAGGTTGGTGTAGGCAATCTTATTGAAAGTAGTGTTGTCACAATACCAAAATGTCACTAATCAATACAAAGAAACCGTTTTGGTACCATAGGAATTTATTTTGTAAATTATAAATTTCAACAATATAAGCTGCAGGTCTTTTCAATTCATTAAACATACATCGCTTTAAAGCATTTCAGTGAACATATAGTAATAAGAAAAAGGACATAGAGACCCACTGCATAGAACAGGTCAGGTCTGATTGTTTGTTTATACTCATTTGAATTACAGATGTATTTTGTCTTTGTCCTGTCTATTACTATGGTATAGTGCTAATCAGAATGAACAGTTAATGAAAAATTAATAGATGCAAATTTGCACCCGGCAATGTAAGTTGGGCGCAGTGGTTGACACAAAAGCATGATATGAAGCGTGATAGACGCAAGCCAATCAGTGAAGACCTTATTTATATGTTCAGTTTGAGACTGAATGCATCTGAAAAAAAGTAGAGCATTGCACAATGTTTTCATCCAAGTTACACAACAAACACCCCACAAATAATCTAGAGCATTAATGCAATGTGAATATTTGCTTCGCTTTTGGTGTGCACACACAATTAGAACTGCTTGTGAGAGTAACACATCGTGTTCAACATTAGAAACATGCTGTAAATCGAAAGATTGAAGCTTTTCACAGAACGTGCAACATGCACCAAAAAAATTAGCATTTGAAAGTAACCAGTGCTGGGCTCTTTTGGTTAAATTGGATGTCACTGTGCAAACACTTAAACTATTCTACATCCAGGCTTCAGTTTCAACATAGTGCACTTGGAGAACACCAGCTGCAAGGGTGCTAGAAGTGGACTTTAGTTTTAAGGCACCTGCCACCAGTGATGCAACTGACACGCAAGCTTTCTGTGACACAACTGATCTCTCTGGGTCGTTTTTAGAGATTATCAGACAAAAAATGAAATTGATTCAACCTAGAACATATGGAGGATATTACACATTATGCTGCTTTTGATGCTGTTAAGCTCCCACTATGAGATCATTCATATTATCTATTCATAGAGAAATCCTTTTCTCACTCTGGGATGTGCAAACCTTACAACTAGTAATTCACCAATCATGAAATTCGTGGCAGATGTGATTTAAAAAAAAATAAGATTAGCCAATGTTAATCACCAATATTTATTTTTAAGAAGGCTTGAAATCCAGCTGTTTTAAGCTCAAATCTTGTTTTAGCTGTAAGTGACCCTTGTCACACACGATCGTATATCTAGTACATGTAACTTGTAATTATAAGTTACAAAACTGCGCTAGTAAGACCTTTTTTTTGGTCTCACTTTATATTAAGTGTCCCTAATACCGGGGAACTTCCATAATAACTAGATGTGTATGTATTATGTAAGTACAGTGTAAATACACACCGGTACACAGTATCTACAGCTGTAATATTTACATAACTCCACACATGTAACAACCCTCAGAATGGTGTGTGTGTAAAAGCCGAATTCAGACTGCAGGATTTTCAAAGCAGTCATGTCACAGATGTTTTTATACTGCGTGACTATCTGGGGTATCATTCAGTTGCTGCTGTTCACGCATTCTGTGAACTAAAATGTCAGTCAGGGCAGTCATTCTGAAAAACTGCCAAAGTATTATGCTTAGGTACTCTCATCTTATTTACCTCAACCTGGGTCGTATTTCAGCCCAAAATCAAAGGGAAAGACAGATCAATTATTTATACAGTGGCTACCGAAAGTATTCAGACCCCCATAAATGTTATATTGCAGCCTTTTGCTAATTTTTTTCCTCAATGTACACACAACACCCCATATTGACAGAAAAACAGAATTGTAGACATCTCTGCAGATTAATTAAAAAAAGAATGAAAAACTGAAATATCGCATGGTCTTAAGTACTACTATGACACTCATATATTTAACTGCTGTCCATTTCTCCTGATCATCCTTGAGATGGTTCTACAGCTTCATTGGAGTCCAGCAGTGTTTTATTATACTGATTGGACTTGATTAGGAAAGCCACACACCTGTCTTTATAAGACCTTACAGCTCACAATGCATGTCAGAGCAGATGAGAATCATGAGGAACTGCCTGAAGACCTCAGAGACAGAATTGAGGTAAGGCAAAGATCTGGCCAAGGTTACAAATTTTTTTTGCTGCACTTAAGGTTACTAAGAGCACAGTGGCCTCCATCATCCTTAAATGGAAGATGTTTGGGACGACCAGAACCCCTTTCTGGAGCTTGCCGTCTGGCTAAACTGAGCTATCAGAGGAGAAGAGCCTTGGTGAGAGAGGTGAAGAAGAACCCAAAGATCACTGTGGATGAGCTCCAGAGATGCAGTCCTTCTCCAGAGGATGCATTTGCTAAAAAAAAACACCTGAAGATCTCCAAGATGGTGAGAACTAAGATTCTCTGGTCTGATGAGATCAAGATAGAACTTTTTGGCCTCGATACAGAGCGGTATGTGTGGAGAAAACCAGGTGCTGCTCATCACCTTTCCAATACAGTCCCAACAGTGAAGCATGGTGATGCAGCATCATACTGTAGGGTGTTTTTCAGCTGCAGGTACAGGATAACTGGTTGCAATCGAGTTAAAGATGAATATGCGCCCAAGTACAGGGATATATAAAAACAACAAGGCAATATATGGTAGACCTATATGGTTTAATTATGGTTTCATTAAATAACACTGTCAAAATACATACTGTAATACAAAATATATTACATTAAATGCCTGGAAAGGGCACCAAAGGGCAGATATTGCTGTTGTTAGACTTACAGGATGATCAAACATTTGTTTATTGACCATACATTTAATTAAAATATTACATTTATATATAATTTGCTATATAAATAAACTTGCCTTGCATTGCCAATATTTATGATTTTACAGAAATCCATCCCTTAATGATAAAACCTCCACCAGATACTAAATTAACTAGAAGGAAGCAGGTAGTGGTCATGCAGACACCTGTCTGATTTGAAGTGACTAGTCTGAAAAAATAAATACAAAAGTGTATTATTCATGTTTTTCTGCACTAGCTTGTTTTCTAGGAAATACTAAGTTGTAATTCTACTTCTTTTTCTTGTAATGACTCATTTGTAGCATGACCACAAAGTTCTTAAAGTATAGTTTAACCAGAGTTTGTATATCACCAAAGGCCTTGAATGGTTGTTTGATCAGAATTTGTGTTTGTCCCCAAAAGTGACATAAAACATACTTGTCCCGAAAGTGATGGTGAAATTTCAGGTCTTTAAGGAAGGCTTTTATTGGGAATATCAACTGATAAGTGTAAACAAAGCTCCTCTTGTATCGCAGCCATATCTTTATTTTCTCTCTAGACCCTTTAGAAAGAGGTGTCCTTTAAAGGTAGGGTGTTTAGTCATATGTCCTCATTTTGTAGGTATGTGTGTGTGTGTGTATGAAGCAGCTGTCAGCAGTCACACACACTTGCCCGCGGCAGCCCTCAGGGTTACACACACACTCCTGTCTGCGAGGGTCTCACCTGAACACAGACAGACACAGCTCTTTAAAGATCTGTGTGATGTGTGTTCATACGAACACCTCTGAGTCACAGAACAAACGGCTGACAGACAGATCACACACACACACAACGGCAGCAATAGTATAAAATAAATAAATAATAAAAAAAATACAATTTTAATATAATATTAATTAAGCTGCAGTTGGGTTATTTTAATTAGGTAAAATATAAAATATACAGGTAAATAACACAATGAAAGAATAAAAACTAATAAAAAGTTATCTGTCTTCATTTATTAAACATTAATTAGACAGTTATAAAACTGTTCTTTATTAATCTGGCAGTTAGGTACATTAAATTATTATGTAATATTAGTAACTTAAAAGCTGACTATAATTAGGTAAAATTAATACATGTTTTAGTGTGGGGGGGGGGGGGGGGGGGGGGGGGGGGGGGGGGGGGGGGGGGGGGGG
>JAUCNO010000318.1:13819314-13834921 GCA_032353835.1 Enteromius viviparus
CGTTATAAGATCGCGATCTCGATTCGACCCCCCCCCCCCCCCACACACACGATCTTAATCCAGCATTTATACGATTCAGACAATTATTATTAACATTCATTATTAACTCATCTGATTTCGAGATGACACGCAATCACTCACAGCACGTCACAGGCGGTTTTGCACGGGAAGCGGCCAGATGGGCTTGTTACGCCGGTTTCACACCGCACACATCAGCTTGGGTAAACTTCACTTTCAGCGTTTTGCGGCAATGCGGATGGAAGTGTGTGTATGCAGAGCAGAGCAGGAGCAGCGCGTGCTGACTATGCTTTTATACTGGCAGCGTTTGTCGCACGCAGCTAAATCACAGCTTGTACTACAGTAGGCTAGATTGAATAGGCTATATTAACTTAATCTTTTATGTATCATCCAGTAAAATTAATAAATCAGTTTGGGAGTTCAAATAGGGCTCTGGAAAAATAGAAAGGAGTCACTATTCTAATGCACTAGCTGTGTATCAATACTTACTAAAACTGTACAAATAGGCACATCTATAAAATATTAAAGTAAAGGGTAATTGTGTATTATTTTACTTCTGTTTTACTGCTGTATGATAACCTAATGTTCAGGGGTAAATCTTTAAGAGAAAAAAAAGTTCTCCAGAATCTTTATTTTAAGCAAAAATCGGAATTCTCATTTTATCCAGAATCACGCAGCTCTAATGCTGTCTTTTGTTTGCAGGGGTTCACAAGCTCTTAAGTTCTTCAACACACATCAGCTGAAGTGCCAGCTGCAAAGACACCCAGACTGCACCAATGTAAAGCAGTGGAAGGGCGGGCCGGTCAAAATAGACCCCTTGGCCTTGGTACAAGCTATTGAGAGATACCTTGTGGTTAGAGGTAAGCACACACATATCTCAACATGATCTTCTCAGTTCTCTGGTTCTCAGATGAGACGGTTGACACTTGCTGTCTCTGCAGGGTATGGAAGGATCAGAGAGGAAGATGAAGACAGTGATGATGATGGTTCTGATGATGAGATCGATGAATCTTTGGTACATATGATTGTTTTCATTATAATATTTACTTAGTAACTGTGATCAAAATGGCATACTGTGTAGTATGCAATTTTTTGTAATGCTGTGGACTCTATCCATTTTCCCAAAGGCTGCCCAGTTCTTGAATTCTGGGAGTGTACGTCACAGGCTGCAGTTCTACATAGGGGAGCACCTGCTGCCGTACAACATGACTGTTTATCAGGCCGTCAGGCAGTTCAGCTTACAGGCCGAGGAAGAGCGAGAGAGCACAGATGATGAAGCAAATCCTCTGGGACGGGCTGGCATCTGGACCAAAACACACACTATATGGTACACAACTTGCACGCCGTTCTCTCACTCTTTCAGAAACTACTCAATCACTAATGTTTGCCTTTTCCATTGATGTCATAGAAGTCTGCAGCCCTATTAATTGAACGATTTTGCATTCATAGTGCGCGTTAATGTTTTTCTATTTGTGCGTTACAGGTATAAGCCAGTCAGAGAGGATGAAGAGGGCTGTAAAGACGCTGTCGGAGGGAAGAGGGGTCGTGCACAGACAGCTCCCACTAAAACCTCCCCTCGAAATGCCAAGAAACAGGACGAACTGTGGCACGGTAGGGAAGTTTGACATGCATTTGTGATGCAAAATTTGTGTTTTGTGTGGGTTTTATAAGCACCTGCCTTGGAATCCATCTTTATTCAGACGATTTGTTTTGTGTATTTGTGTGTGTGCATTTTCAGAGGGTGTGTGTCCCAGTGTGACAAACCCATTAGAGTCATACCTCATTAGTGATCCTCCAGAGGGCATAACTTTTGATGATCCTTCAATGGAGGTCATTCTGCTGCTGAGGGTCCTGCACTCCATCAGTAGATACTGGTTCTACCTGTATGATGTGAGTACCATGTTCAAGAACACTTCCATTCAAACAAAATAACAGTTACAAAAACTGAACCTCTATCAGAATATGTGCATAATTAATACTGCCGTCAAATGATTAATAGTATCCCAAAAAAAAACTTTTTGTTCACATAATGTGCATTGTGCATGTTTACTATGTGTGTATATAAATACTCATGCACGTGTATATATAAAAATATATATTTTTATAAATTAAATCTATTTATTCATAATATAAATTACATGAAATATAGACATAGATAAATATGTGAATACATAATAAATACATGTCAAGTGGTTAAAAAACAAAACAGACTTAGCTGTTTTTTCAAATAAACTCTTCATATGCATAGTAAATAGACACAGAACACACCCACACACATTATGCTAATAAAAAACGTTTATTTTGGATAATATTTTTTTGTTTGACAGCACTAGCAATATGATAATCAAAAACATGGATGGTGAAATGTGGCCTGGGGCGTGTTTCATAAAACAAATGTACCAAGTAAGCCAGGCTCATTGCTATTTTAGTTAGACTTGTTTTGATCAACTGACAATAGAAATTAGCCTGGCGGAGAATTTCACCCAATAATGAAACAACCAGAGTAGATTTTACATTCATCTGTCTCTTTTCCCCAGAATGCTGCATGTAAAGAGATCATTCCCACTGGTGAGTTTATTAACAGTAAACTGACAGCAAAGGCCAACAGACAGTTGCAGGATCCACTGGTCATCATGACGGGGAACATCCCCACCTGGCTCACTGAGCTCGGCAAGACCTGGTACTGCAAATTCTTCATCTTATTCTTTTCCTTCATGTAGTGTTAATATCATGCAGTCTAGTTTTTACACCTCTCATCTTCTCTTTCTAGTCCATTCTTCTTCCCGTTTGACACGAGGCAGATGCTCTTCTACGTGACGGCGTTTGACCGCGACCGAGCCATGCAGCGCCTGCTCGACACCAACCCAGAGATTAACCAGTCTGACTCACAAGACAGCCGTGTCGCTCCACGCCTTGACAGGAAGAAGGTTGCCCTAAAATTCCTGTTTAAGCATGCCATAGCAGCAGTATGTTTTCACAAACACCTCTCTAACACTCTTGTTTGTATGTATAGAGAACGATAAACCGTGATGAGCTCCTGAAGCAAGCAGAGTCAGTAATGCAAGACCTTGGGAGTTCCAGAGCCATGCTGGAAATTCAATACGAAAACGAGGTATGCATGACTGACGATCAGGCCAGAAACAGAATCTACACAAATTCTTGGCCAGTGCATTTCAACCGTGTGGTTTGTGTTCTTGCGTTACTGTGTTACAGTAACATACGGGAGGCCCTACGGATGTGGTGTTGTTCTGGTAGCTCGTTATAAACATACTGAATGTTTGCCATCACTGTTATTTCACTAGCCCATGGATTCTATTTCAGCCAGTGATATTATTTAAGTCTGTTGGTTGCAGCTCAGAGCCCACGTTTCCGTCAACCTTGTTTGATTTCTGCCTGACTTCTGCTTGTGTGTTAGGTGGGAACGGGCCTCGGACCTACGCAAGAGTTCTATGCTCTGGTGTCTCAGGAGTTGCAGAGGGCCGATTTGGGTCTTTGGAGAGGAGAGGAAGTCACTCTCTCCAACCCTAAAGGTAGCTGTCATATATTTGTCGATTTTAAGCAGTGTTTCCAGTGTAATGTAGATAGCATTCTACTGCTGTTCACTAAGCTTGTTTCTTCTCTCTCTCTTTCTCCCTCTCACACACGCACACACACTCTCTGTCTGTCTTTGAGCAGGGAGTCAGGAGGGTACCAAGTATATATTCAGCTCCAGAGGGTTGTTTGCTGTACCGTTTGGGCGCACTACCAAACCAGCTCACATCGCCAAGATCAAAATGAAGTTCCGTTTTCTTGGAAAACTGATGGCTAAAGCGATCATGGACTTCAGATTGGTATGTTTACTTGCTCGTGATTTCAAGAATAATACTTTTTTAAAAACTAATTCACTGCTCATTCATTTTATGCTTTTCTATTTTTGTTTCTTTCTAGAATATCAGCCGTTTAATGTTTGTTCGTTAAAATCTCAGAACTTTTTTTGCATTTGTTTAGATAAATTAGGTTTGTCGCAGGATACTGAAATCAGTGACGGCCCATGGTGTTAGAACGTGAAATATTAATGTAAAGACTCCACATTTATTTATAAATAATTAAATTAAATTGGGTTAGTTCACGCAAAAATGTACATTTTGTCATTAATTATTCACCCTCATGTCGTTCCAAACCCGTAAGACCTTCATTCATCTGAGAACACACATTGATATTTTTGATGATATATCAGAGAGCCATCTGTCCCTCCATAGACAGCAACACAACTGAAGAGATCCCAGATCTAGAAACTTAGCAAAAACACTGGTTAACAGTGGATGAACTTCGCTTTTGCGATGCTACGAGAATACTTGCGCAAATACAACTCAATGCTCAACGCACCGTATACGCAAGCTTTAACGTATTTGACTTCAGCCTTGTTTACATCCGGGTGAAAGCCACATGCATGTACGTAGTCTGTGGCTGTTTGCACCTAGAAGAAAGCGTACGGTTATGCAGTAATGTTCTCAAAAATGGCGGTAGATGCACATCATAGGAGAAGAATGGTTGGGTATATAATGCACCTTAATGCTGGTTTGCCATTGATCATATGCCATGCCATTTTTTTGTTTGTTTTTGGTTTTGTCACTGTTTGGTTACAAACTCGCTTTTAGCCGTCCTACACTCATTTAAAGTGTGATCAAACTTGAAGTTGAATTTGAGTGGCATTGTTTTTCCAAACTTCTGTAGATATAGCAACAATATTATTATTTGATACTCTTTTGGTCATGGTAATCATGTAGTGAAAATATGACACCGTGACAACTTCTGCAGGTAAAATAGTTTGATACGATGACTAATATCATCACTGCAACAAACACACTGTATTAGCTCCTGCTCTGGAATGAAGCTCAGTTTGTTTGATTTCCCAATCATTTAATACCTCTAGACATAACAAGAGAATAACATGTCATTGATTCTGTTTAATTGATTTGTGTTTTTTGTCTCTAGTTGGACTTGCCTCTAGGTTTGCCATTCTATAAGTGGATGCTGAGGCATGAGACCTCTGTCAGCTCTCATGACCTGGTCAACATTGACCCTGGTGTCGCCAAATCCATCCAGCACCTGGAGGACATCATCCGCCAGAAGAAGAGAATAGAGCAGGACAGATCACATGTGAGCACTGGCCGCCAACTCTACATCACACACAGAGACATGAAACACTTAAAACCAGTCAACATGTAGACTGATTTTGTATTGTCTGTATTTTTCAGACACGGGAGACCCTACAGCAGGCCTTGGAGAGTCTCAACATGAATGGCTGCTCGGTGGAAGATCTGGGCCTGGACTTCACTCTGCCTGGATTTCCAAACATCGAGTTGAAGAAAGGGGGCAAAGACGTGCCAGTCACCATTCACAACCTGGAGGAATACCTCAGAGTAAGGAACTGAATAACCTGACACGTCGTCATTTATGTAGCCTCAATAAACCGCTCTAACATAACTGCCTGTTCTGTCTGTCTGTAGTTGGTGGTCTACTGGACACTCAATGAGGGCGTCTCTCGGCAGTTTGAGTCATTTAGGGAAGGATTTGAGTCTGTCTTCCCTCTGCATCACCTGCAGTACTTCTATCCTGAAGAGGTGAGTGCTTTCAAGTTAGTTTTAAAGATCAAGCCTTGAATGCGCCACAGACTTTGTTGGCTTTATTCTTCTCATTGCACATGAAGGATTTTGTTTAGTCGTAGGACAAGTTTGTCATGAATGGAAAAATCAAGCTTTACCTAATCGTCTGACGCATAAGTAGACATTGTTTTGATATGTGAGAACTGCATCCAGTCTCATAATCTTTAATTGTTCATGTATGCGTTAGTAACTTAAGCCAGTAATTAAAATGTCAGCTTCATAGTTTCAATGAAGTCATATGCAAATAATCTGCTGTAATTATATACAAAGAATGCTCTTACTATGTAATCGCTGGAGCTGTCATTTGTTTTATTTTAAGCTGAATAGCAGTAAAAGTGTATTTTTTATGTTGTTGTAAAGCAGTCTGCCTTTGTGAATTTCATACCTGCTTACCAAATGTACATATTTTAAGAACAAATGTTTGAAGGGAATGTGAGAAAGAAACCGAAGCAATTTACCTTATTAGAAATCAGCGTACCATCAAAATGATTTTGAAACTGATATTTTAAGGTAAAAATCATACAAACGTAGAGTTGCTTTAATTGGAGTAGAATAGATGTGTAAACGTTAGATGAAAATGTAAGCTTTAAATGTTAACTGTAATAAAAAGTATTAAATTGATAAACTAAAACTAAAATAGAAAATATTAAAAACTGAAAATAAAGTTTTCAAATACATACTAGAATATATAAATAATGCTGAATAGCAATGGTTTGCAGAGTATTCAAATGAAATATTAGAATGGATTTTAGAGTAATATTAGAGTGGGAAAGTTGACTTGTTTCTTAATACTTAACGTTGTAGCATTAAGTAGGGGTCATCCACACAGAACACCTCTTTGTGTCTGAAAAACATGATGGCCAGTGCTCAGGAACAGGTTTTTAAAAAGTGCAGAGTAGAGCACCTCCAACTTGCTAGTGTAAACGGAACGCTTGCCCCGCCTCCGTGTTCTTATTGGTCCACTGTTTTGAAACTGACATCGATGAGCGGCACAGTGTGTAAAAGTTACAATTCTTTACATGCCGTCTTAAAAATGTGGCACTCATAAGACACGAGACTTGATTGTAATGGCACGTCCGTCAAACATGGGTTTACATCAGTGGTGTAGTCTAGATTTTTTTTTTTTAGTGTACTGTAACACAAGACCCCCTCCCCCCTCAATGGAATAAGAGGATAAAATCATTCTTGATTAAAATAATTTGCACTACAGAGGTGGCACAAAAGGCCTGTAGTATGGCTGGGTGATTTGGCCTAAAATTAAAATCTTGATTAATTGAACATTTTAACTCGATTACGATTAATGGACGATTATTTTATTTTTATTTTTTTTGCCCTCATAGTTCACTGACAAATCTTGTACAGTAAATATGTTCACATAATACAAGTGAGAGATTTTTTAACGATGGGTGCATTACTTGATTTTAAAATAATTGAAGGAAACACGCTCTTATATCAATGATTTATTAAACATCAATGTAGAACAATTGAAATTAAAGCACACATTGCCTACAGTCACTTTGTTCTTATAAAAAAGTAAAAATAAATAAAAAAAATATTTTCAATGTTTTTCTTATTAAAAGTAGAAAATAAGCAGTATCTCTTCTAAATAAAATAACTGGTATATCCTGTAAATAATATTTTAAACGGTGCATTTCTTGCATCTTCTGTAAGCAAATATTTTAATGTGCAATGTATCGATGTAAACTACAGATTGTAGTAAAGAAAATAGAACTCTCCTAAACACGGTTGCATGAGGTGATCTTGTTCTATATGAACATGAAGTTCTTCCTAAGAAACATGAGCCTTCTGTTAACTTTTTCAGTTTATGTCTTGTACATGTCTGGCAGCGCAGGAAAAATGTGAACGAGAATGCACAGTGTATCTTCTGTTGAGAGTTTTAACGAGGTGTTTAGACTAGCTTCGCTTCAGTGTAGCCACGGGAGTCATATCCTTTGCGATGTACAGAGACTGGAAGCGCCTGGCAGAAGCCTTAAGCCAAACTCAAAATGTTCAAGCGCCCTACGCGTGAATAGCGTGATTTATTCGTGCAAGTCGCTTCTGTTATGCACGTAGAGTAACGTAACGTAGCGGGTCACGTGACTCCACACGCGGTATTGTTTTTAAAGGGAAAGTAATCGAAATAATCGTCCTGGAATAATTTGATCGATTATAGGTTCTGAATGTCGATTACGATTAATTTTCGATGATTTGCCCAGCCCTAACTTGTAGCTATTTACAAACAGGTAATGAGGCTCAGAGGTGGCTTGAGTGCCATTAACTTCATAAATTCATGTTGAGATTCATGTTTTACATATAACATTTGGAACATATAAATATTAAATAATAGAAATAACTGAAATATAACTTAATTAAACTAAATCTGCCATTAGATTTCAGTAAGTTACTGCTTTTATTACTTAATCCTTCAATTGATTCGTTCAGCCCCTGTGTCCCAGTGTGCATACATACTATTAACCCATGCTGCCCTAAATAGTTCTGAAAATCACTAATATCAAATAAAATGTAGGATGGTTAATATGCAAATTGGGACTGTCTTTATGAATGCGTGATTGGATTGATTCAGTAGCTTCGTTTAAAAACAAAACAAGCTGCGTTAATGGAGCTGCTCAGTTGTGAGTTTGTTTTAAACTCTTTTAGTTTAAATTAGTCTAAGTTAGGCAGTTAAGTGTAAGTAGGCTAGTATACACGTAATAATAGCCTTTTGTTTATAGAAACCTCTTTTTCTGTAGTTCCTATAATGGTAGCGTCTGTCAACGGTTTCACCCGAAGCAGCAGCAGCTTACTAAAACACTGAGGTGTAGTTCATCCTTTAGTGATTCACATTAGTTAATTTCAAGCTTGCACAATCGCAATCCTCGTCGAAAGACGCGATTATCAAAAACTCAGTGCTTTGCAACACAGACAGGGTGAATTTCTGAATGAACATGTGAGAGGTCTGTGACAATTTTTCATATCTGCGTGATTTATTTTTTTTAAGAGGGCATAAACACATCCTTCACCTTTCCCAGAGGCTGCCCATCACGTAGACTACACCACTGGTTTACATAGACAAACAATGCAAAAGTAGTGCATTAGAGTGAAAATTTACAATGAAATTTGTATCTAGTTTAATTGTTTTTTATTATGTGCTCCCCGTTCACAGCTGGATCAGTTGTTATGTGGCAGTAAGTCAGAGTCCTGGGATGTGAAGACACTAATGGAGTGCTGCAGACCAGACCACGGCTACACGCATGACAGGTACATAGTCACGCCTGCATTGGCCTCAATACACTATGGGACTTCTACCCTGATTTATAGTCTGAAGGTCAAAGCCACTGGTTCTATCCAGTCAGAGGACATCAGACAGTTCTTTTATTAATGATTGGATATCTGGTAGTGTGTTGATTCTTCAGTGTGTGATGAGCATTTTTCGCTGTAATATGACAGATTTAGTTTTATCTGTAGCCGTGCAGTGCGGTTCCTGTTCGAGGTGCTGAGCAGTTTTGATGCAGAGCAGCAGAGACTTTTCCTGCAGTTTGTCACAGGCAGCCCCAGACTTCCTGTCGGAGGTGAGGAACCATTTCAATCCAGAGAATCATCCGTCAGGGAGATATTCTCCGATAACTTGACCTCCATCTTTGTTTTCCTCTTAGGATTCCGGAGTTTAAACCCTCCCCTCACCATCGTTCGGAAGACGTTCGAGTCGACGGAGAACCCGGACGACTTCCTTCCGTCGGTGATGACGTGTGTGAACTACCTGAAACTGCCGGATTACTCCAGCATCGAGATCATGCGCGAGAAACTGTTGATTGCTGCGCGCGAGGGCCAGCAGTCTTTCCATCTGTCTTGATCTCACCTCCTGCACCCTCTCACTCAAAATGGCCTTCAATCAACTCACTGCAGAACCACACAAATCGTGACTTCTTCCTTTAGAGTTCCTCTTCCTCTTTCATTTTTTTCCTGCCCTTTTTCTTTCCTTTTTTTTTTTTTTTAACAAACACCCACATTGAGGCAAAATATGTACAGCCTACTTGTTTAAAGAAAAAGCAGCTTGCAGAAACTAAACGATAGAACATAAGAGACTTCCTTTTGACTCCTGACCGGGGGAAAAGGGTGTTATGCGACTCATCAGATTAAAAAAAAAAAGAAGAGAGAAGAAAACATTTTTTTAAAGAAACGTTTAAAAAAGAAACTTCAGAGCAGATTATAAAATATATCAGTAGTTGAGAGATGTTCAAGCCGAAAAAAAGAGGAGAATACCTGGGTGACATTTTAAAACTTGCGTTGCTGTCTGATGTATCAAGAAAAAAAGGGATGTTTTTTTTTTCCTCCTGGTGAATGACATCTTCACTGTGTGTTCCTGTTGGGGAGGGGGCATCCATCGAGCCGGCGAGGGTTCCTATAGCTCCAAAGATCATTTGTACAGACAAACATTTGCAGATTTTGCTTATTCGACACATTTGATAGAATAGCTGTGCTCTCCTGCCCAGTTTCCCCTCTGTTCTGTATTATACCCCTTGTTACATTTTGGTTCCACTTTGTCGTTTATTTTCTCTCTCTCCTCTTGTGTGTCACTTGTTTTTTTTTCTCCTTTTTATTTGAGAGAATTTTTGAACGTGTAAGAGAGTTCCAGTTGGTTGAATGCGGGTAGTGTTGGAAGTGTAGTATCTTTATTATATTATTATTATTATTATTATAATTATTATTATTTTTTTGTTTTGGTTTGGTTTTTTTTTAACCCAAGTTGGAATTGTTTTCTGGCCGACATTTCACATAAAGTGTCAGCTCCATGTTGAAAAGATGTATCCATTGTGTTGAATGAATAGACTCCTATATGGTTATAGTAGTGTGCCTCTGCTGGACTTCTGGGGACTTGAGGTCTTGATGATAGGCCTCCTGAAGTTGCTCGGCTGGTGAAGCCGGGCTTTAATCCCGTAATGTAGCTGAGCACAAGAAATTCATTTAAAAGAATTGGCTGGTCTTATTTTATGGTTTCACGGCCAGATAGCATTTCAGAAAAAAAAAAAAATTTCATTAAATAAAATAAAGTTTATATGCAGTTTTCACACCCGGTTTGAGGTGGGATCGTCTGCCCTTATTTTTTTTTATTTTAATTTTCTATTGTTTTTTGTTTTGTTTTTTCTCCTCTTGCTGTAGTTTATTTTTGCACTGCTGGCTTGGAACAAACCGTGGTGTGCACTGCAGTCTGTGGCCAGGAGGAGGTGCTGCTGTGCGCTCTCCTGTCCTCATTGTTCATGTGCTGGTTTCTAAGATCTGCAATAATTTACTGCATCAGGTTCATGTTTTTACCTGAACATAAATAAAGTAATTGTTTGACTCATTCTGTGCTGTTACTGACCGAGCTCTGAAGTGTTGGTTAAAGTCTAAAATTGACGTTGTCACAGGTCAAAAGCAAATGTTTTAGGCAATAAAGTGCAAGATATTTGAAGATACAAACTTTATTCTATATGAACAGTATATGAGTTAAATTACCCTGATGAAATAATCCAGCTAGTTACTGATGTTACAGAAAAGCATGTACATTTGAGCAGACCGTAACCGATATTACTGCTTTTGCTGCACAATACAATAGTTTTGTATTAATCGTGTTACACTGAAAATGAAGTGTTAACAACAACATTAATTTCTTAATAAGTAGTCTTATTTGCTTTGAAACGTTTTTTATTCTACAAATTTAGGAGGAATGTTGCCTTGTAATGTTTTCACAAGCAGAGCACTACTTGCTAAGATCAAGGTTAATTGCTAGATCTTTTGAATGACGAGATTGGCACGATTTATAGAAATAGTTGTTTTCTGAAAACATGCTCGCCCCCAGGCCACAATGATTTATTTTCTTTTTTTATTAAAACAAATTTATATTATCATTTTGCTCTCCAACAGATCCTCAGCAGTGAATGGGTGCCGTCAGGATGAGAGTCCAAACAACTGATAAAAACCGCATAATAATCTACAAGCTGCATGTTTGTAATATATCCATCATTAAGGCAGTTTAACTTAAAGCTGCTGGTTCCTTTATTCAGAATATTGCATTCTCCGGTCATCATTTTCTGAATCTGGAGAGAAATAAGCACGGATCAAGAACCCTGTGCAAGCAATGGTCTAAATGCTTCTAAACTAATACGTCTTTGGATTTTAATGAGAAGTATTTATTATAAGTTAAAAGCCCTTAATGAAGATTTTTACTTCACAAGGCATTAAGTAATGGGCTGGAGTCATGTAGATTACTTGTGGATTATAGTCATTTTTACTGACGGCACCCATTCACTGCAGAGGTTCCGTTACTGAGAATGTGATGTAATGTGAAATATCTCAAAGAAACATACTGATTTATTATCTTTTTTTTATTTTTATTAAACACTAATAAACTCGTGACATTTGTGAAATTCTGACTGACAACTTTGCCAAATGTCTTTTTAAGCTCTCTTAACAGGCAGTGCTTACTGTGTCTATATTATCGGGAATAATATTGAACTTATAATAGTGTTGTCATTTATTTTAAAGTGCTGCATATTGCTTCCAAACATTAAAATAGATAAAAATGTGTCCAAATGTAGGCCCTTTCTAGAAACATTTGTTTTTGTGTCTTTTAAGAGTTTCGTAAACGTTGGAACCAAACATAACCAAGATATTTTTTACTGAATAAAAGAAGTCTTTAAATTGCATCTAAATGAATATTCTAGTGGGTGTAATTCTAATTCTGGTTCACTTGAATTTAAAGTCCTTAACCAATCAATAATGTAATTTAGTTTACAGGACAGTCAGGGTTACTTGTTAAATAGCCAGTTTGTGAAATTTTATTAGTAATTGAATTCCAAACCTAAAAGTGACTTGCGTTTTGTTTTCACGGACAGATGAGGGAGCCAGACTTCTTGGTTTCTCTTCGGAATCTAAAACCAGGGATGTCTGTGTTTATTATCATTATAATTCAACTTGATATAAATGTAGCAACAGTGTATAATCAATGCATATTTTGTAATCAACAAACTCAAAATGCATCTGTTCCAGTTATGTGAAAAGTTGGTAAGTTTTTCAACGAGTAAGACTGATTCACAAATGATTTTAATATTATTTTCATGCAATAAAATCCACTTAATGCATACACCAACTTGCATACATATTTACATCATCTTTTTATCCAACTTGAGACTATGAGACTTATTTATTTGAGTTATGACTCATTTATGGTGATGGAATAAATGGTGTTTATACATGCTTTTAAAAACGCATGTACAATTCATAAATAAATAACATTAAAATTGACTTCTAAAACATTTTTATGCCTTTATAAATGACTAATTACTAATTATCTAAAATTGGTGTACTGTAGATCATATGAAATACAAATGTGTAAAACAAAGAAAAATCGATTTAAATATATTGTAAGCTTTCATTTGGTGAACTTTTATCAAAATGTTCAAAAGATTTACCGATTGTGTGTTCACGATAAAGAAAAATACTTTATGTTAGAGCTACAGAGTCTGCAAATTTAATTTCCACCACAAGATGTTATTAAACACAACGTATAATTTGATATGTGATGGAAATGTTCAGGATATTCAGGGGAAAATAAGAATTTAAGTAAAGTCCCCTCAGAAATGCACCTGTTGCTACATGTAACTCCAGCTTTGTCCACACGGGGGCGCGCCGGCCACCTCCAGCTCTCCGGTGACTGGAAATAAAACTGCGTCCTGCGGGAGAAGTTGGTAGGAACAGCGAGCATCTCGCCCTGGACTCCTCAGAAAACCGACACATTCGTATTCCTGTTTTCATATCGGCTGCAAAGACGACAGAAAAAGGGGTGAGTGACCTTGAGTATTTTGAGAGCCTGTATATGTGCTCATATGATGCTAAAGAAAATGTGTTTTGATATTAGCTTGTCCCAAGCAAAAGTTGATCTGAGGGGTGCGAAGAACAACATCCATTTGCTTGCAGCGAGATTCAGGGTGTTCGTGTGTATCGATGTGTTCAAGATTGGACTACGTTAGTGGACGCGGTCATTCTGAATTCACAATCACGTGCAAAGGATCTCAATACAAAATGAACAATGGCGTAAATAAAGTTGTTTTCTGAGGCAAATATGTCCGTAGCTTTAACACTGTTGATGTCTAGCGGCCGTGCTGCTATGTAACGCCAATCTTGAAGGATGAATACAGCACGGTGATCTTGAATTACAATTGATGTTGCACGGTTTCCGCGCGCATTCCAGCGATCATCACCATGGCAACAGTTCGTGAACGAATCATCACAAGAGTCTGCCTTTTTCGGTGAATTGAACCGGTTCACAAAGACGTTCAGCCCTGAACGAGTTTGTAGTGAATCGAACTGAGCAGTCCGTTCTCAAATCGAGAGTCCCGAGTCAACTCACCTTATATAACGTTAGCCCTTCTCCAAGGACGCTTTTTGCTGTAACCCAATTCTCGAGGCGTTCTTAGTGTTGTCATCAAGAAAAATAAATGACTTTATAACAAGATAGAAGAAATGTTACAAATTAAAAAGACCTTTTACCACTGTGTAACGGTTTTATCGACACACTAAAACTATGACATACTGCTTTATTACACTCTTTGCGTGTAAAATAGATGATTGGATGCTAGAGATCACGTGATTAATGTCTGCGTGACCGTTGAGAGTTGCACTAATTTTCGCGGGCATTTCATCGAATATTCAGACTGGGATGAGGAGTGACTAATTTTCATTGTTTGACCTTAACGTTACGCCCATACAGTGTTGCCAACTTTTTTTATCGAAAGTAACTAAAGCCAGCTTGAAAACTCACTAGATGTCGCGTAATACGTTAATTTGTCTATTCATTATGTCAGTGCGTCATATTATATTCAATATTGTGTCTCTGTGGTCACATAATGCAATTTAATGCACCCAAATTTCAATATAACAGTTTTTACTGATAGATTTCATTGTTCCTGTTGTCAGAAAAACGTAATGAATATGAAATAGTGATTGAACTGCACCCCATTATTAGGCCTATTAAACTACCTCTATTTTACAAGATGTTAATCTGGATTAAAATCCTGATTTATAATCGAGCAGTTGTCTAATGAAATCAAATACACATAAGATATAGACAATGGCTGGGCTGTGAAAATTAGCTGTGAAATTAGCTATCATTTGGCTGTTGGTGTTTTATGTTTCCACATAAAATATTGCAATGGCTATAGGCATTTCACTATATTAGCCAACAATCCATTCGATATTATTATTCACATGCTAGTTATATAGCTATTCTCCTAAATGAAATAAAATTTTTAAAAGAAATTGAATTGAAACAAATGATTTAAATTATTTCACAAAGTACCTGTTATTCTTAAAAAAATAATTAATTACAAAGTGCAAAAACAATCAAAGCTGAACAATATTACTGATGTAATTATTTTGAGAGAAAGGCCATTGCAAGGAATGTGTGCGAGTATCTGTACTTCATGTGCAGTATATGAGTCGCTGACACCTTCCAGCATTGTTCCTGTCATCTATTCCTGCACAGCAGCTGCGGTACTGCAGGCCATAAATAATACAACATCTTTGCTAGCTCTACATGCTGATTCCTTTATGAGCATATTTAGCAAATTATAATATTTCTCAGATTTTTTTGCGGAGTTCCTGTGTAGTTCAGCACATGTTTTCCTGAAGCATTTGCATAATGAGATCATGTAAATGCAACATTGCTTTACTTGCCGGCGTGTGACCCACTTTGCAACAAAAAAAATCAACATGTGCCTGTTCTTTTTGCACAGAAATAAGAAACTATATTATTTTAAAAGCACAATCTTAATTTAACACACTACTGAACTGTGAGCCAGTTTGTAACGTGGGATCCAGATGAAGGAGAACGAGGGAGACAAAACTTATAAAATAAAAGACTTTTAATAATGATAAACAAAAGCGTGGAGCAGTTTCCATAAACGACG
>JAUCNO010000318.1:13847580-13860187 GCA_032353835.1 Enteromius viviparus
GCCTGCACCACTCAAGTGGGCTTCTCCGCCGTCTGCCCCGCCCTGGAGGTCGTTCCTGCCGGCTCCTAAGCCTTTGAGGGACGGCACGCCTCGCGTCCTCCATTCGTGACAATTTTAAAGCATTTGATTTTTGAGTTCAGAGACATTATCTAGCGCAGTGTAGTTTAAGTAGTATCTGTGCAACCAAATCAACAATAATCACTAGAAATTAAATGTCCACAGTGTAGTGGCATAAGAAAAAATAATTCAAAACATTTACAAAAATATACCCAAATGATCATGACTGGGTTTTGTGTGTACAAGAACTTCATTTGTTTGTCTTTAGTGTTGAGATAATCTTTTCACGATCACAATTCATGCTGCATCTGGAGATAGATAATTGTCCAAAAAGAACTACCTACTCAAGTAGAAATTTTCTTCATTACAGTAATATTTTAATTTTCATGAACATTATTATTTCATTCCAGCATAGTACCAGAAGGTGTCGAAGAATGTGTGTCAATGTGACCTGATGCACTTGGAATGTCTTTTTTTCAGAACTTATGCCTGACAAGTTGTTCAAGTTATTTAACATTTTAATCATGGCTAAAGGCTTGATGCCTGCAGAAGTCATAAACTCTCTGCAAAGACTGTTCACGTGACCATCACACAAGCGGTTTACATAGTGTAACTTTCTACATATATTTTCCAGTGGATTATCAACATGACAAATATAATATACTATCAATATACTGTTGGTTAAGGATGAAAACCATGTCTAAACCAAGATGAAGATGTTCACCCTGAAATTGACAGTACATTGACAATACATATACTTGGTGAAATCACGCTCAACGTAAAAGAATAAGAAATAAAGTAGTAAATAAACCTATTAAAGATTTATAATATCCAACCAATCCATCCTCAACTACAACTCCAGGAAAGCAACACCGTTCCTTCAATTTAGTTATAGTCTGTAAAATCAGAATACACATTAAAAATAATTAATCTTGTTGGGAAAACGCCACAAGGCGCAGCCACAGTGTTTGAGTCCAGAGGCGGCGGACGGACCTTGAACGATCAAGGTGGAGTCGGGGGAACGACTGAGCTCAGCGGAACTAGTGGTCGGACGAGCCTAGAAGAAGAAAAGGAAGCCAAGGTCCATAACGAAGCCGGCAGGTCGGACGACTGAGGTGGAGTGCTGGCATCGGCGGCTGGAGGAGGAGTCGAGGAATAACCCGAGCCGGATGATGTCGGAGGATGGCAGTCCTGCGTAGCTTGCTCTGGCTTGACAGTGAGTTGAGGGAGAGCCGCAGGACTGTCAGACGACGTGCACAGGCGAAGGTGCAGGCGAAGGTGCAGACGTTCCGCGCTCGGGTCAAGTCTTTTGCGCTGCACGTTTAGGTGCAGGTTCTTGCAGCGCAACACACTCTGGAGAAAGGCCAGCAGGCGTAACAGGATCGGGCCAAGGCGGCTGGTTCTCCTCTGTCACAGGCTCTGGTTGGTCAGGCCACATCAGTAGGTCCTCCTCCTTTATTGGCTCAGGGGGTTCAAGCCATGGCAGCAGGTCCTCCTCCATCATTGGCTCTGGCCTCAGCTGTGTGACAGGCAGTGATGCTGGCATTAATCTGGGGGCAGGAACTGGCTTTACTGACCGTAATCTAGGGGCAGGAACGGGCGCAGCTGGCTTCAAATTAGGGGCTGGATCAGGATTATCTAACGGCTCTCCCGGCCATAAACTAAGGGCTGGATCGGGATCAAAAAACGGATTAGGATCCAGCCACAGATCCAGCACGTGGTAGGTTGCAGGGAATACTGGCTTGATGTGTTCAGGCGGCGCAAGTTCAGGTTGGCGCTTTATTAGGCGCAATCTCCCCAGAGGATTCGTCCCTAAGCCGGGTAAGGGAGGAAGGCCTCCTGGCCGTTGCTTGTCAGGACCGGGAAGAGGTGGGAGCCCATCGAGGAGGCGGCGGATAATCTCCAGCGAAATCCTCCTCTTCCATAAGTTTCTGGTTGGATTATTCTGTCACGGTTCCGTGTGGATGTAGACAGGCGATGACAGAACAGGCAAAATACTTTTAGTAGTTTAATTTAGGAATTTCAAAAGATACAAAATAAAACGAGAACCAAGGCAACGTTAATAATCCAACAAAAGACAAGACAAATTGAATGGGCTTTTAAACATGAAGACATTAGGGAGAAATCAAGACAGGTGAGGAGCACAGGTGGGACGGGTAACTAATCAACTAAACAATAACAGGAAAATGGTCGTTTCGCTTGCAAAACGCTGTTTACAGGTTTGCAATGCATTTGGCCGTATTTTGGCAAAAAAATAGTGCTAAAAGTCTAAGCGCAGAAAAAGGGAAATCGGAAGAATACAAATCATATTTATTTTGCATTAGCATGAAGCTGCAGTTTTACAAATCTTTTCTTGCGCTTGCAAAGTTAATGTACACTTGCAATCTTATGTACACTTGCACAACACGTACTCTTCACATGCAAATATTTAAGGCATTATTTTATCTCCATACTCTCAGTAAAGTGCTAGCAGAGTATTAGACTGGCAGGGTTAGAATTTGAATAGGTTGATATGTACTTGCAAAATTACTCATATTCAATTGAGCGTCTTTTGGGAGACCATCCCAATAAAGACTTAGCAGATATTAATTTCAGAGTGTACTAGTATTCTATTAAAGAGTTAGTTTACATGTAGGTGCAAAGCTACTTATTGTCAACAGATTGTATAAAAGGGACCATCAAAATAAAGTGTTACAGATTATTTTTTTTTATTTGTATTTGTTTGATGAAACATTGCAAACAAGGTCCTGGGTAAAATCAACTCTACAGGCAAACCTAATCTCTATGGAAAAATGTCTATAAACAATATAAAAAACTGGTCATACATACAGTATACTATTTACAGTATGATTTCAGTATGTTATGGCGATTTCTTCATGTCTAATGGATAGTTTTGACCAGAATAAGCTGCAATGTGAACCGGACTTTATGCTGTCTTGTCAAATGTGAGTCTATACAGTACTATACTGCCTTATATTTCTCTCTCAATATATGCACAGTTAGTTAGCATCTAATGCAGCTCTCAGACAGTTTTTTTTTTTTTTTTTTTTAGTCTTTCCAGGATATGTGAATCTATAGAATATATGTGTGATGAGATTTTAGATGTTTGCATTAAAAAATATCCTTCTGGATATTTGATAGTTTTTGAAATGCTGAAAATAGTTAGAAGCCTGTCTTAATGTGTGTCTTTGTACGTATGTGTGTGAGAGAGGATTGTAAACAGGTGGAGTGTAATGTGATTGGTAGAGCTTAAAGGGCACAGCTGACTGAGTCATCACCCAGAGGCTGCATTTAACGTCATACACTCTTTCTCCTTCTCTTTGTCAGCATCTCTCCCTCTCTCCTTCTCTGTAATACCATCTTTGCTTCTACCTATAATTGGCCTACCTCCTTCCACACAATCCTCCTGCTTCCCATTTTATTTCATGGCTCTTCATCAATAAGCAGTTAACAGAAACAGTAACAGTATCCACCTGTAAGTCGCTTTGGATAAAAGCATTTGCTAAATGAATACATTTAAATGTAAATGTAAATCTCCCATTAATGTGCATCTAACAGTTTAGTAAGCAAAATAAACAATTATGTTTGTTATGTCCTTCAAAAATATTGGCTTATATGGACATCAAATTTTTTTAGTGCATAATTCTCGCAACCTCTTTATCTTGTCTGACTCTCTTACTTTTCACCTCCGATGATGAGGCTATTTTGAAATGTCCTTATCTCTTCCAGCCCCGTGTATAGGACTACAGGTAGAATTTTCCAATGACTGTAGGCTGGCTGAGCACATTAATGCAGCTCCAGATCCATTGTAACGGTCTTATCTTAGGCAGCTTGTTTGCTTGTTAAAGATAACCGACTTGTTTTGCAGGAACTCTGTAGTATAAATGTATTTTATGTCATTTTGTTTGTTCATTTAAATCCATTTATGTGCTCTCTCTGTGGAGAAATATTCATTTGCTATGGCTTTGTGGTAAACATTTGTCATTGACTTTGGTATTTGCATTTTGTAGTTTTTTTTCCCCAAATACACAAGCAATATGTATATATTTAGGTCCCATTTTATATTTCAAGAGTTCACGCTTTCCTCATAAATGGTTTAGCATGGTTTTGGCATGCTGTCAGGGGAGCAAGCCCGGGAGAAGGGCAAACCCCGAACCCTAGAGGTATTAACCCTGGAGTGGGCAAGGGTTTGAAGTTCATTGCTTACTTCCCTACTATATAGTACGCGAAAAACCGCATGTGAGGAAAGTAGTATGTCCGAATTCATAGCATTCAAAAATTCAGTAGGCGAAAAGTACCCGGATGACCTACTACTTCCGGACAAATTCTGTAGTAAGCATACCATGGACACTTTCCTATCCCATAAGGCTGACGGAAAGTGGAGACGCGGCTCATTTTAAGTGTAAGCACCTCAGGAAAAAAACGTTGTTTGTTGTGATTAAATTACACTTGTTTAACACACTCTAAATAAACGGCTCACTTATTGAAAGTTTAAATTTTCACACTGTTGTGATGACACGTGACATCAATATGGTGGATGTAGTACGTCCGAATTCCATTCATATGATGCTCTTTTCAGAAGGACTGTTAACAACCTAACAATCACTTAGTCTCTTAGCTTTGCTGAGCTACAGTATGTAGGTGGTTCACCATGAGCTCTTGTGTTTTCTTAATATGTAGACACAGGGGTCTTGTGTTGGAAGTCACGTCAGAGGTATTGGTCTGGAGTGTGTTAGAGACACGGCTCCCCTGGTGAGTACACTCACTACAGGAGCAGGAAAGGTAGAGGTGGAAAAGAGCATCTTTGAAACATTAAAGCTTTTGAATGGCTCCCAAACTCCCTCCAGCAATGCTCATTATTAGTAATATCCCTTCAAGAATGTCTTCCTACCGCCATCTGGATCCACTAATCAGTCCGAGGCCCGAGTGCTTTTGCTAAGCCAATGATTTGTTCCTCTTTTATGCTGACCCGTGTCATCCAGTTCCTTGCTATCCAGATAAACTAATTTTCTTGATTTGATCTTATTGTACAAGTCTCATAATTATCATTAAGCCTAATATATAAAAAAAAGCCTAATATTTCCCAAGAAAAAGAAGTCCTCATAATATTTGATCAAAATCTAATTACCAAAGCAACTTACCTTTTGTTAGTGTATTGTTTTTTTCTTTTAATTAAAATTTTTTTTCAAATATACAGTATCAGTGGAAATAAAGAGGGTGTTGAATGTTGTTTAATGTTGACGTTAACTAAAAGGTCACTTTTATATGATCTTTTCTATTAAAAGAGAGAAAAAGATAGAGGCAAGCGTTATTAAAACTGATTCATTAGATTTGTTAATCCTGTCAAATGTCATGTTAGGGTACAGTCATGTTAGCAAAATTTCAGCTTTCAGAAAAAGCAACTTTTTGTTGGTTAATTTGCATGACTAACTTGAATATGTTGTGCAATATGTGAAAGTGGAGGTACCTACTTATACACGGATGGGATAGCTGTCGCAAGTAAACTTTTTGTGTTGTTTAGGACACACTTACTGACATTTTTCATACATATTCTACACATATTTAATTTAAGAACGATTTGGCTGTTGGTTATGGAGTAATTATCCATGATAAAATATTGAATCATTAAATAATGTATATCCCAATGAACTGCTATGTGCTTTTAACAAAAACCAAAACCTATTGATCTTTTTTTCATTCAACAGATCCTGAATGACAATGTTTTTGTTATTTTAATTTACATTTTTATTATGGTTTGTTTTCCCCAACCCTCAGAAAAATATCTTTATACATTATACATTCATCTTAGCCTCGTAACAAAACAAAAAAAACCCAAAACAAAACATTATAATACATTTAATCACATCAGCGGAAACTTAAAAATAAAGTCACAATTTGTAAACATTTTCCACAGTTCCGTCATCAAAACATAGCATCCATCTTGTGGGAAAAATACAAACCAAAGACGAAAGTTATTCATTAGCAGAACTCATATAACAAAATAGTTTTCAAATGGTCATCACAGGATATGCCTCTAGTTTAAAAATGACAAAACAAAACATAAAAAATAACAATGGACTGAAGTAATACACTACAAATAGATTAAAAATTAAGTCAAATCCGAATGTAAACATTACCAATCAAGATAAATAGTTTGATGATACATAATATATATATTTTTTCAAAAAATCCCTCCATTTTGTATTAAACATTCTTATAAAACAGAACAGCTTGTAATAATAAAAAAAGATATGATATAATGTCCCTCAAATGGCAGCAGATTAACTATTCTTGCTAAATCACATTATCCCTGTGAGGGTGCTTTTTTGCACATTTAAGGAGAGGAAAAGTTTTGTTTTGTGCAGGTGTAGCAAAGCAGATTCTTAATATGTGCTTGTAGGAGCTCAGATGATTTGTATACAGGGCTCAGGTGGTTAAGACAGTAGAGAAATTTAGTATATTAACTTTACATCCCCTACTGGGGTCACGTTAGAAATGCCCCATGCCACCACATTACCACGGATACCACAACCACTCCCATCCAGCCGCGCTTGCTGAGATATCTCTTTTGAATCCAAAACGCGATCCCACATGTTGACTCCAGACATTTTCCCTGTAAAGGCCACCTCCATATCAAATGTGTTTGGCATACTATGAAGCATGAATAAACGTCCATACTCTTGCCCCAGTAGTATTCTTCCTTCACTGCGTAACTCATGACCTTCAGCCACTCCAGAAGAGCTTGCAGCTTTTCGACCATTTACCCACAGTGAAGCCAAGCCCTGCTCTGAACTCCAGTCTGCACAAATGTGCACCCACTGACCTTCTTGAGCTGCACCTGAAGCTTGGACCAAATGGGTTTCACCATTGACGGTAAAGAAGACGCTCTGTCCGTTCAACACCAGCTGGAGTTCATAGGCATTGCCAGTTGTACTGTATGAGAAGAGGATGGTCTTGTTGAACGCCTGAGTCGGTTTCACCCACAGGCAAATGGTGACGGCATTGGTCGGAAAGGGTGGATTGCGTGTGACTTGCACATGCGCTGTAGATGTAGATGAACGTTTGGGGAAGAGCAGCCCAGTGTCACAGCCTGGAAAGGAAGAAGAATTGAGAGAGGGAAAGGGAGAGTGTTAACTTTAATTATCTGCTGTTAGTAGGGACAGAATTGATGTAGCGTAATGTGTTTATTTTTAGAGGGAGAATCACTAAACCACTCCATAAATCAAAAGGTAAATATGATTACTTCACTGAAGGCTTATGATTTTTAGGTCTAACCTATCTAACCTTCACACAAATCTTTTAAGGAGGGTTCATTGCAAAGTGTAAATAATAAAAATGTTTTGTGATGTAATCTTTAGCGCGTCATTCATATTTTAAAAGGGATCTCCAAGTAATGAGTTACATTGTAAACAATTAGTCATTGTGAATCCTGTCCAGGCTTTGTTTCTGCAGAGATCAAGAGACTTCTTTTTCTTGTGCTTTACAGATTTATTCACTTATAAATGATCGGGTATAACCCAACTGTGATCATCCCTGTTCAGTTATCTTTTGTAAATTCATGCTTGCATGAGCATGTTTTATACGGGTGGTCAGTTCTGTGCACGTTTAGCTGGCATAACCATTGAAAGGACCTTCAACCAGAAGAAACTCAATTACAGTGCAAAACAGAATGGGACTGAAGGGGGCTTGGTTAATTGGATTGATGCATTCTGTTCTATTGCTTTGCTGTGACATGATACTGCTCTCCTTTCCTACCGTAGCTTACAATATTTTCATTAAATTGTTCTTGGGTTTCCTGCTTTGGGAGAATAGAGGAAGGCTAAGTCATTCTCTAAACAGTTTAATCTGGTTCTGTTTCCCCCGCTGGATGCTTTAGTGTGGTCGCCCTGCAAAGCTGTTCATGATTATACCTCCCTCCGTCTTTTGTTTACTCTACCTCTACAAAGCTATTTAATGCAGAAGGCATGGGCATTCGCAGATTAAATCATTTTTAGCTTAAGCTGACTAGAAACTGTATCTGGCTTACTGACAAGGTGAAAGCCCTCTTGACGTGAACAAAGTTTCAACTCAGTAGGAGCTTAGGGGTTAAACATTTGTCAGATTCCGGGGTATCCACCTCCTACCTTGGGATGCATGAGGTCTGGTCAGAGGTTAAATGAGTTGACATTTTTTGTGCTTGTGTTAGTCTGCTAAGTTGGTTAGTGGTTCAATTGCACCATGTGTTTTGCATAAATCACAGATTTACAGCTCAAACCAGAATCGTCACCTTGGCAGTCTGTCAGGATGTTTTGTTTAGGTACAGTGGCATAGATTTACATGTGTGCTTTAAGCTTTCCTTACAGTGGGGTCTGTTATCTGTGCTATTTTTAGCTCATAGTGAGATTTAAATCCAGTTTGAATCCAGTATGAATGTCCATTTTGCCTATTTTTTGCTCAACGCGGCTCTCTATAAAGTGGTAAAAATATTGACTGCTTTTGCTTTCTATAACTTAGATGTCTCACCTGATGGGAGCCTGTTTGCAAAGACTGATTTGGTGTTAAGGGTCAGTTGTTCCCGGATGGTTTGCAGCTCGCTGGAGATGGTTGCCAGAGTCTTCTCTAGCCTACCTTCATTCTCGGTCTCGGTCACTTCTTGCATTAGATGTCGGGCCTGAAAACTCTTGTCTTGGGAGGCCAGACCTCCTCCTCCCCATTTCAAGCAGCCGTTCTCTAGTCGCTCCAGCCGTGCAGCCTGGTTTACGCTAGCAGCCAGCAGCTGCTGCAGGGTCACATGGTGCTGCACGGACTGATCAGTTGAAACCTGTCGCAAACGGCTCAGTGCGTCCTGCAGGCGCGTCTCCGTTTGAATCCCAGCCCGGCGAACCGAGCTCTCAACTGCAGATGCACAAGAGCCGCCGTACTGGGCTACGAACTTTAACATCTCTTCTCTCAAACTCTGCAGCTCCACCTTGATGATATCATCGGCATACTGCAGGAGCATGTTCTCTTTCATTTGGGAATTTTCCAGCATTGTGAAGAGCTTATCCCATTTAGTGAAGACTGGACCTTTGCAGGGTTCAGGGGAAGGTGTGGGGGTCTCCCCTGAGTGAGAAATCAACGGAAAGGAAATGAGAGGAATATAGAAAGAGAGAGAACACTAGTTAAGATGACATGAATTTAATACATACTTCAGGCGACACAGCTGAGTTACCTAGTGATGTGTTAGCAGTGGAGAGGTCTTATAGAACTCCATGAACTATAATAATGAAATATTGCAACTAAGGCATGGTTGACTTAAATGCTTAGATCTGGATAACTTTTATAGTGATTACAATCAACCAAAAAATAACTTTTCTGTTTTCTGCAACAATTCCAACAAACCGAAATGCGAAATCTATTGCTTCACCTGATTATAAAATATTTTAAACACCCTCATGTCTAGGGTCCTTAAGCACATTTTCACTTCAAGGTAGAAATAATGATCATCTCTTTTGATTTAAATGGAACCTAAAATCTTTAAAACAATAAATTTTGATTTGTCTAGTAGATTTTTTTTCTGGTTGTAAAAATCGAATCAGATTTATTTTTAATTATCAGCTACATTTAATTTTTCTTTTTCCCTCGAGTTGTTCTTGTTGTCAGAGACATACAGTATACTCCAAAGTCAACACACAATCAAAGTATATCCTCTTCAACAAACAAAACATTAATTTATGTCATGTTACACTTCAGCAAGTACTGCAACAGATATTCCATTGTTACATTGCTAGTATCTCTTTGTCTTTTTCCTGGGTAATGTAACATCTTCCTGAAAGACATTTCCACACACATGCTGATAGTTTATTTGTCCTGTCACCAATTGCATGTCTATGTAACTCACAGCTAACAGTACTCATCACAATGGAATATTTATTGATTTATTTTTGTTACTCACCTTCCGTCTGGTCCTCGTCAGTTATCTCGTTCAAATAATTGGGTCCATAGTTCACATCGATAACATCCTCATAATTCTCAGGTAGTGCCATGGACAGTGAAACCACCAGACAAATGGTCTGGAGGAATGTCCACTTGGACATGCTGGCCATGTGTTGAGTATGAACAAGGCTCAGTGTTTGTGTATAATTGTCTCTTTTTTTCTCTGGTGGTCTTCCTTGTTAGATGCTGAGCAATCGGTTGGCTGGAGTCCTGCTTGTTTGGTGAACTGCAGCTGAAAGGGAACTGAGCCTGATAGAGGAGCTTTGTGGTCTATATAAACATTGCGCACAGAAAGAGAGAGAGAAGGGTGGGGGGGGAGTTAGCTCCAGTGAGAAATTCTTCGTTGGAGGTACGGGTAGGCAAATTGTTGTACTGCTCCTGCAAAAGAGAGAGATTGGGGGAGGATGTTGGGAAAGAGGTACAAGTTGAAAACCTGAAAGGGGAAGTACCAGTGAATTTTGAAATAGTGCCTTGGAAAAGTCAGAAGAATTTCATAAGTCTTTACTGTAACTTATTGAACAACTTAAATATTATTGAAGAGCACCAATGTAACCTCTTTTGGTGGCAATGGAATTTGCGATAATTTTTTGGGGGAAATGCACCCCAACTCATGACTAGTTTAAATCAACTCATGACCAGCTAAGGACCGTTTTAAGCCAGTTTAAGACATAAATAACCAGCATGCTGGTTTTTTTTAAACAGGGAGAGCATCCAAAGATAGAGACACACATCTAAGAATACTTATTGGCAACTACTGTAAGTACAGTAATCGTGTTACTACCACAGATGAAGATTCTTGTAAATGTGAAAAGGCATTAACCTCCCCTCCTTTTTCTAGTCCCAACTTCTGTTCTTCAGTCTATGTCCCACTTTTGAAAAACCAGATATGCTTTTTGCTGCCGATTAGGACCTACTGTTCAAAAACTCTAAAATCTTGACTTTTTTAAATTGCAGAAAACATCTTGTTCATTCTCATGGTCTCTTATTTCATCTTATTAATTAATAATGTGTTATTAATTCATCTATTATTTTGGGTAGAAATAATGGGTCTGTATATAATGGATGATGAATCATAAAGAAAACATGCTTGTCAGAAAGGTTCAGAATCTGTTTTTTGTTTCCTGTGGGGTGCTGGGGTTCGGGTCATAGAAATTTGCTGTCGTTTTGGTGAAGCTCAAAGGTGCCACTTTCACAGTCATGTACGTTTACTCAGAAAGGAAGACTCAACACCCAGCTTCAAATGATTTAATGCCTTCTGAACGTTTCGACGTGATGCATGGCTCATATATTTCATGTGCGGGCGTAAGTGACGTTGTATGGAAACAGAAAGGTCCCATGACATGTACCCAGACATTAATATGTCTGCAACACAAAATGCTTTTAACTGCAACGGATGGATTTTTCTGCTTACGCAGCCAGGTTTGCGACAACATCAGCATTCATTTCCAGAATGTGAGCTTTACATTAGTCATCAGTCCATTAACAGAATTTAACTTACCGACGCATACTTTGTTCTGGATGATTTTTCTCTGAAGATCATACCCCAAAGTGTTTCATTTTCCACATTAATGTTGTTCCCTACTGAGAACTTCTGCTGGTGCAAAAAGTATGGAGGCGTATCTGAATGTGAACCCGAGCCAGGGTTACTGGACAGTACAAATGTGAATGACTGGTCTCGTTGTCTGAAGGGAACACAGTGGAAGGTCAGCTTTGGCTAATGCCTTCAATCTGCCACCTTGGAATGAAAAATGCTGATCATGAAAATTCCAACAGAACCTACACCATTGACGGCAAGGCTCGGACAATGAAGTCCTCTAATCTAGTTTTAAAATGCAGAGTATATTCCACGGCCGCCTCACACTCACATCCCAAAAAGTGGGCTGAGCAGGAAGGAAATCTTAAAATGAACACCTGTATGTTTGTCATTCCCTTGAAATTACACTGTTATTTGTTGTACTGAACAAAATGTTTTACTGATGATTTAAAGGAACATTTCTGGCTAGAAGAAATGACACATTTACAGTATATGCTGTGCAGACAGGAATCATGCAGCTGTGAAAAGGTCTAAACTGTCCTTTTTAGAATTGATTGTTTTTAGAACAGGATCGTGACTTTTGGTTAAGCTTTGGTCAGTTATAAAAAAGGATCTTTGCAGAGATACTTTTAATGATATGGAATGATTAAATTACGTTTTATATATTAATTTGCCACATATACTACTATAGTATAATATACACTATCACACTATTATACACTAAGGGGCGGTTTCCCAGACAGGTATTAGATTAAGCCAGGACTAGTTCTTTGTTAATTTAGGACATTTAAGTAGTTTTTAGAAACATGTCTTTCAAAAAAACATTACATGGGAGGATTTTAAGACCAAACAATGGCAGTAATGTGTTTTAAAGTACGTCAGTGCAAGCTTTTTCCATTTTAGACAACTCTTAACATTTATTTTAATCTAGGACTAGTCTTAAACCCTGTTTGGGAAACTGTCCCTATAAACTAAAAATGGTAACACTTTAGAATAGGGTGAGAATTAAGCATTAATTAATGGTTAATTTGTTCACAATTAAGCATTAGTTGAGCAAAAACA
>JAUCNO010000318.1:13881647-13895047 GCA_032353835.1 Enteromius viviparus
GCATAGCGGCAGGAAACCCCAAATATGGTCATGGCAAGTGGAATCACAAAATTAGTTCTTAAATACACATCTGCTTTGTCGGAAATGTCAACAGAGGAGATCATCGGCGCACGCGAGGCAAAAAGCGTTGTTATAACACAGGCACATGTTCGCGCTGATGTGACCGAGCCCGACCCGAACCCGAGCTTCCTTTATAAATATCTGTCCGAACCCAGCCCGACCCGTCGGGTACCGCCGGGCTCGGGTCCGGTATCCATCCTGTAATCCTCGTCAGTAACGTCATCATCCTTATCCAAGCTGACTGCGTGTTTGGAAGAGATAAGGGCATGGATGAGCCACAATTTCCTCCAGCTGAATGGCTCAAAAACAGAAGCCATTCTTATTGGATCTCCTTATCAGACAAGAACATCTACCATAAACAGTATCACATTTTCTGGTCAGGACATTTCTCTATCATTGTTAGTCACTAATCTTGGTGTTAGGTTTGACTCTCCTCTAACCTTTGAGGCCCATATCAAACATCTCTGCAAAACATCTTTTCACTGTCTTAGAAATATAGCCAGACTTGGGCCCATACTCACCCTACGTGATTCAGAGAAACTTGTACATGCCTTTGTCTCCTCCTACTACTTGACTACTGAAATGCACTTCTCATCTGGATTCCCAATGAGAGTATTCAGAAACTCCAGCATGTACAGAACTGTGCTGCCAGGATCCTGATGAGAGTGTGTAAATATAAGCACATTACACCAATTCTTCTATCCTAACTTTGGCTCCCCATTTCAGCTCGGATTAAGTATAAAGTCTCTCTCCTTACAAGTCAGTGTATCCATTGCGATACTCCTATTTATCTCAAAGAACTCCTTACTCCACAGATCTCAGCACATTCTCTCCTTTCCACAAATATTCATCGGCTTCTTCCCCCTAGGACTAAGACATGCACCGTTGGGTGTAGAGCCTTTTGCGCAGCAGCCCCTCGCTTATGGAATACCCTCCCTGATCGTTTAAGGGCTCCTCAAACAACTGATGTTTTTTAAAAGGGCTTAAAAACATACATTTTTTAAAAGTTTTTCAATGTTTAAACTTCTTTTAGTGTTAAAATTCCAGCTGCTTCTTCTTTTTTTTTTTACTTTTTTAACTGATTGTTTAATTGTTGTATTTTATTATGATTCTTTTGTAGCACTTTAAATTTTCTTAAAAAGTGTAAAGTGCTTTATAAATAAAATGAATTATTGCAGTTGTATTGCATTCTGAACTTGGCTTTAATCTTTATTCGTCAGAGAGGAGGAAAAGATGCAGGATTTGTCCAGGTCGTGTGAAGACGAGTCTGGTTCTGACATGTTTTCTGAGAACCAGCGTCTGCAGGTGAAGATCCAAGCGTTCGAGCAGAAGATGGGCGATGAAGTGGAGGAATCTGAGGAAGAGGGTGCTTCTCCCGGTCCACAGAGGCGCCACAGTCTGGGTCAGGCAGCTCGAGATGAGCGCAGAGAGATGAGGTTCAACAGGTAGGCCTGATCTGTAGGAATTTAGAAATAAATGAAAAGTCAAAAATCACTAAAATAGACCTTCCGACAAATAAATGGCTATCCAACCATAAAGTCAATAAAATCTCTGCGCTGATACACCCTGTTGTTATTTGCAGTCTCAGTGCAAAAATATGATTACTATATAAATTTTCTAGTAGAGTATGGCACTTTTTTTAATAACTTGCAGCCTAAAATAAATTGACTGACTCTGAGTTTTTGTATTTTGACGTGTGCTGTTCTATCATGTTCAGGTCAAAGAGTCTGGCTCTTCACGCTGTACGCACACGATCCATTAACTCTGACAGCAGTCCAGAGGGAGAAGGGGTGGATCTGAGCGCAGAACCCGATGTCTGTGAAGCCGTTCCTAGTTCAGAGAACAGTTCTGCCCTCACGACCCTGCAGGAGAACCACAAACTCACAGAGACTCAACCTGACACATCTCCAAACAGTGAGGGGCAAAAGGTGGCGGTTGGAGATCCCCGGGAGGGAGATCCACTCTGGGTCCACCTACGAGACAACATGGAAGAAATCAAAACCTTCTGTGCAGAAATGATCAAGCAAATCCCCATACCTGAGCACTGTGTCATTGAAGGTAACCTGTCAAGCCTTAGAGCAATCCACACAGTAACACGGTAAAAAATACCTTGCATCTATGAGTAGTGCAGATGGAGAACTCTCATCCAGAAATTACTTTGGATATGGGAATTAATTTGGACATGAATGTGTTTATACAAGACTGAATTTCAGGTCAGCTTCTAGTTCAGTTATTTTGTTGTTTTTTTAGCAACCGGAGGAGACCATTTTCCAGGCATATTTTGAAATATGTTAGAAATGTAATCACACCAGTTACATATTGGAATGCCATGCCGAGTTATCTACAGGATTCCTATTCAGTTTGGAAAAGTATGGAATTTGATTTGAGATATTTCCAGGTCTGGAAAAGTATGGAAAAAGAGTATAGAAATAATATTTGCATTTCCAGACGTTTGCCTTTATTTTGTTTCGTATAATAGAATATTTTGAATTGAATGAAAATAAATGTTTCATACAAGAAGCGTGTTTTCACAGCAGCTGTTTAATGATTCTTTAGTGATTGTCAAATACAAAGTTGAATGAATTCCATGTACACTATTTTATTATTCAGAAATGCAAGTTATAACCATTTTGGGTTTCTTCTCATGATTTTAGCACATTATTAGCGCATTCTTATTACAAAAAAATATACAGACTTTTGTGTGCACATGAAACCATTATACCTAGTAAATAGGGTGATGTTCACTGAGCCACTTTTTGCACCATCAGCCCATTTTGGTGTGGTTTCTTGACCACCACAGAGTAGGCATTAAAGCAGACTTGAGGTCTTTTTTTTATTATACCATGATTACAATTATAATGTTAATTATAATATTAGCTGTCACATTGATTATTGACATTTTCTGTAGAGAAAAGTTTGCTCCAGAATAGTTGCACAATATCATAACTCCAATAATTCCAAATGTGATTCTTATTTTATTATGCAGTTCAATAAGCAAGTTAATATTAAGTGTGTTATATGTTGGACACAGTATTAACCTTTTTTTTGCTGTATTTGGCCAACAAAAGTAGTTCCAAACAAAGCCACAGCAGAACCATTATGTACAGTATCTTCAAGCAACAGTGTTTCACTATTACATGAACCTGTGCTCTTGAACAAATGATTTTAGTGAGTAATTCATTAAGACTGTGATTGATTTGTTTCTGATTAATTCAGATGTTAGAACAAATCTGTAGAATTAATGACTCTGCAGCCACCTACTAAAAGTACAACTTATTTATTTATTTTTTAATTAATTGGATATTTCAATATTCACAATGTTATTTTGAAACATTTAGTAACATCCACTCATATCTGTCACTTCTGTGAACCACCACACACAATATGAAGAACATGAAAAGATTCAGGAATCATTCTCCAATCTATTGAACTTTTTTCTGTTGTATTGCCCAGAAGTTGCTTAGAAAAAGTTGGATAATTTGACCCACATCAATAGTGCAGTGCAGTTACATGTTTAAGTTAAATTCATAAAATTAAGGTTTTGTTCAAATCCATAAGTATGAACCGTGTTAGAGTGATGCTTGCTTTTTCAAGATGTCACGCTATAGTGTCAGACAGATTGAGGGGCAGCTTGGCTCTGGTGTCCAGATGCAAAGCTATTTTAACATCTCCCCTGCACATTATTTAACAGCTCTCCCACAGAGAAACAGTACGGTAATCGATCAGTCGGCGACGTGCTGAACTGACAAAATACATGTGAGCTTGCTTGAGCAATTCAGTGATGTCATATTAATCACATCATGGAAGACCAGCTACTGTCATAGTCATGTGTGGTAAAGCTGTCAGAAAGGATTTAGTGAGAGATTTGTTGAACAGAGTCCAATTATTATCAGACTTCACAAGCAGAGACCAGATCTCTGATCTTAGGCTCTAGTTTAGTAATATATATTGTTAGCGTTTAGTCACTTTAAAAGCACACAATTAGAGCGAGCTAACGGCATTCAGATGTGGATGTGAAGAGGCATTGGCTGGACCCATTAAACAAACATGCCTTTTACTGCATGAGAAAGTGTCTGATAGGTAAAAGAGTATAGTCTTTATAAATATGCAGGAAGGATATGAAGACTCTCTCTGCCTTTTTGTATAGTTTAAGTCATGCTTAATTCAACAAAAAGGACAAACAAGGCATCTGCTTAATTGTCAATAAAAAATTTAGAGTTTATAATGTTCAAACACTAATTGTATCTCTTTTTGAGATCTGTAAACATGCAAGCAGGTATGAGTACATAATTCAGTGACTTCAAAAATGTTCTGGTTGTCAGCTACTGGTATAATGATGTAACCTACAGAAAGAGTCATTGAACAAGTGAGTCCTTTTAATGTGTGTTTATCTTTAGTAAACGCTGTCAAAAGATTTGAAATACTAAGATGAAACAAACATTAACACCGTTAATTCCAAAGTCTAATTTGCTTATCCACGTTCTGCTTTATCTTGCAGAAGCTGGTGTTTTTATATCTTTCCAATTCCGTGAACTCATTTTCTTTTACAAGAACACATTCATTTATCTCCAGCCCATCAGGACTTAGTTATTCCAACTACAGCTTCTCTCTGTTTTCACAGTTGATGCATAATCCACATGTCACTGAGTCACATTAAAAAAAGAATATGAAAACCAAAGCACAATTATGCTCCAAGTGTTGTTCCAGAAACACATATGGAGAGTCGAGGGACGTTCAGGCTGATGCTAAACTGGCAGAGTCACATATACAAACCCAAGAACATAAACCAACATAATACTAACGTCACTCTTCTTTTCCATCACTTATATAGTGTCAGTGAAGGCCAGAGAGAAAGCATGATTAATGATGTTTACAGAGAGGTTGATTTTATGTGATTTGTATAATCAATAGACAGAATACAACGGCAGTTATGGGTAGCGATTTACCAATAGAGGCTTCACAATGCCTGATGTGAAATTCAGTTAATCTATAGTAAAGGGTGAGTGAGTCTCAAATAGCACAACCAAATAAATAAGATAACCTCCCAACCATGTGACCAGCATGTAAAATGACCAGCTGAGACTAGTTGGACCGGGCCAATAAAATGCTAGTATGAATGTGGATCAATTAACGATTGCAAATAAAACAGTCACAAAATTTCTGAATACTCATACGGACAATATTTAGTCATATTTCACTAAGGCTTTTTTGACATCTGGCTTATTGCATTGTCTCCCTTGGTTTAGTTCATTATGGCATATATATTTGCAGTCAGCCCAAGATCGACTAAATGCAACATTGTTTCAGAACAATGCAAATTATCTACCCGTCTTAAAATGCCCGAAAACATTATGAGTGTGTGGTTTTACTGATAAATACACGTTGTTTTCTTTTGCAGTGGTTTGGAGTCTGACTACACTTTTGTACTAAAAGTGGAGCTGCTGGGAGTTTATTTTAGGATATTTTGTGGTTTGGGAAATAGATTCCATTTCTGGCGAAGGAATTCATAAGCAATTCATGCTGCTGTGTTTATGTGTGTGTTTGTGCTCCAGACTCACATCGTGGCTGTGTAGCCAAACTGTCCTTCTCCTGTCCACTGAAAGGACACTACTGCCTGTACGGGAAGTCCTGTTTCTCACTGTGTAGCTATCAGCCAAACCTCTGGATCCAAATCATGCTACTGGCACTGCAGGTCAGTCAGACAGTTTTTGTGGCACCATCTGTGTGTTTGTGCTTGTTTAGCTATATAGCTATTACGAGGGCTGAAATGTCCTCAATTATGCAAAGAAATAACACAACAACTTATTTATAAAGGGTTCTCACTGGTCAAAAATGATTGAGGCAGGCTAAAACAAGTTTCTACTTAGATCTAGTGATTTGTAGAAGTGTCTGTAATGGATGTGTTTATTGATAGAGGTCATGTTAAAAAAATCAACCTGAGGTTATTGGGATGTACTTACTTATATAGTCTATTACTTACTAATGGAGGTCTATGGGATGTACTTACTAATATGGTGAAACAAGTGTGTCTGTGTGTATGTTAATGGATCCCTGTTGGGTGTAAAAAATACAAATTGAAAATTTTCCAATTTACACGTTTGCCAAACATGATAGGTAGCTTGGCTGTAAATTTTCAAGTAACTGTAGCTTTTCTACTAACAAGTTATTGTTCCAAACTAGTAGCCTTGCAGTAAAACACTTCATCAACACAACACATCATCTTTCTTTCTGTCAAATATTACATACTACAGTAAGAATTTGAGTTTAACACAATATCCTACAATGTCAAATCTCACATAATTTCTGATTTGTTTTATTTTACGAAAAGCTGTCCAACTCAGTAGTGTTCCCAGATGTCCCTGTTAGGATTTTATATTTTTTTTGTGGAGAAATAAAGTAGAGTGTGTTGTATATACAGTATATATATATATATATATATAAGTGCTCTTTGCTCACTTTCTATATCCAATCCATTCATAATTTGAATAAAAGCTCTTTTCCCCATGCTGCTATGTTTACATATAATTTTATTTAATGCGTGATTGAATCATAAATTGTGATGGCTGACATAGAAACCATAACAATAAATACATTTGTGCATTATGTCTTTAAATGCAAAGGCACACTAATAGATCACTTGTTCTGTTATCTGTAATGTGTTTCTTCTTCATTTTATTACTTTGACTTAAGGGTTAAGCTTATTTCACCGTATAAGCAGCGGTCAGTGTGATTCTTGCCTTAGCAAACACCACTAATTATGAGTAGCGTGTATTTTGGCAAGCTAGCATTGTATCATGTCTGTGTGCAGAGTAAAGTGAGCGAGGCGTTGTGCTGTCAACATGAGTGTGTTATCCAGCTGAGGAAACTTTGGGAGAAAACACAGCTGACGGGAGCACACAGCTTCGAGCTGGCCATGACCCAGACAACTGTTCCTCACAAGAAGGTAAAGTCCTCAAACGTTTCTCTAGTGGACTTCTTCTTTTAAGCTCTCTCTGTCCGTCTGTGACTCACACAAACACGTACTAATCTGAACCAGCATGTATCCATTCACACTCAGCACTTTTCTTCACTTGAGAAATGACACAAGTCCATCAGATTTTTAGCCAAACCTAATGTGATATTGTTAATATTATTGTTAACATCTTAATAACTCTATATTATGATTTATTCTTCATTTCGATACATTTTTTCACATCCACAGTGCATATTGTCACATTTTGGTGTTGCCAATTGCAGTATAATCAAGTATTAGCATATTAACACTGAAGAGTGGAGTAATGGCTGCTGAAATTTCAGCTTTGCCACCATAGGGATCCATGTTTTTTTTATATATTTTAAAATGTATGTATTAATGTTTTAGAGTTTTTTTTAACCAAATAAATTAAGCCTTAGTGAGGATTAAAAGACACATTTCAACATAAAAACCTAAATATTCAAAACTTTTAGTATTAGTGTATTTAGTAGGGGTGTCTCCGGCTCCGTGAAGGATTTTCACAGGTCAAATCGGAATTTTCGAATCTTGCCAATAGTCGACTGATAGTCGAATCATATGTTTGGGGATGTGACGTTCATAATTACTGAAATTAACACACACAGAAAATGTTTAACACATGCCTCGCAGATACAAATTGGTTAAATCATTTTTCCATTAAGTACATAACATTAAACGTAATCAAAACCCCAATATTTTTTTTTATGTAAATATTCACAGCATTTTATTATATAGTGTTCTCATTATAATGTTATTTATATGACAGTCCCAGTCATAGATATTACTTTTCTTGATAGTTTGTCCTGCCCGCGTAACTCAACCAAATTCATTTTATACAACATAAATAATATACACAATATATATAAACCAGCTGAAATATTTTGAAATCATTTGTGCCCCACCTGATTATTGGGAGAAAATTGGTAGTTCAATGTGAAATCAGACAATGAGCACCCCCATATGGACAAATGGTAAGATCATAACACCCCACGAATATTGGGCTGAAAGATTAGGAGTCGAATGAGGCTCCTGGGATTGAATCGTTGACTGTTCGAGGACACCCCTAGATGTACATATATATAGACAGTGTAATAAATTATTTATATTGCTTTCTGCTGATAATCCTTAGATCTAAGATACATTGAAGAAGTAAAAACCATCCTCTGCCTTCCTTGATGCAGGACATTATGAAGAAGAAAAGGCCCAGCAGGATAGGAAAACTATGTCTGATCCTGATCAAAAATTACGTTTATAACTTTGAGAAGAGGGTATAGGTTACCACAGTGGAAAACTATTTATGCATGTGTTAACAGCGACCTTGTTGCACAAGTCAAAGTTCTCTGTGGAGATCAATAAAGAAAGCACTAAAATGTAGTACACTAAGGTTTTAATTGGCATTTACGGTTCTATGAAAACCTTTAACATTTATGGAACCTTCACATTGCACAAAAGCTACATTGGATTATTAAAATGTTCTGCTCACTAAGAAAAACAGTTCCCAAATATGGTTATTTTACGGAATTACTGCAAAAACACCATTTTGGAAACCGTATTTTTAGAAGTGCAGATGTTTGACTTCACAGAGCCCAACATACGCCCTCCATTACAGCCACGTTTATAGTGGAAAACGGCCACGTCATGCAAACTGTGACAGGTCGGAGGTCATGATAGCTGCTGAGATGGGGATGTTTACCTTAGGTCATTTCCTTTTTATGATGCCGTGTAAATCAAAGCGCTCGGATGATCTTATCAAACATCGTAAATGTCAACTCTGAAATAATTACATATTACAGCTGGTGTCTTTTGTGCCTTAATGCTGTCTTCCTTTTCTTCTTCCCTTTTTCTAAATCTGGGGTCATTTATCATCCATTAAAGAACTTTGTGCGCACATATGGAATTTGTTTGTGTTGGGCACATGTGCACATTTAAACATATGAGGCAGGACACTAGCAAACCCATCTTGAATGCACTCATAAACAACCCCCAAATAATGCCCTAACCCCTGACATTTCCTGATTTATTCTCTTTCCTACACTTAAAGAGAGAGCTTTTTCCAACATTGAAAAGTTCATGTAATAAAAGATAAAGGATTTTATTTTTCTTGCTGTTTTGAAATGATTTTGTCTTTATAGAAAAAATTTTGACATATCAGACCCCATATATTGTGACAGTGTATTGGGGTCTTAGAAAAGATCAATTTTCCTAGCCAGGAACGGTGGAAATGTTAAGTAGGTTTTTAAGAATTTACAGTTTGTGTCTATACAGAGTTTGACTTTCGGGGAAAAATAATTTAACCTAACAAATATTCACAAGAGTAAAATGTGAAACTACCTCCTCGTTTATACATTAGGTTCAAAGCAAAAGAATATTTAAAGGAAATCAGAAATTTCAATTATGTTTTTTCACTAATAACTTGTTCTTTTACTGTAAAATTACACAAACTGTTCATTTAGCTCTGTGTATAGTGTCACGAGTCAGACCTCTGTGGGTCTCTCCAACTGCCGTCAGCGGGCACCTTCACCGGAGTTTTAATATTCCACCCGGACTATTTTCGCCCACGCATCTTGGTGATTTCCCCTTTATAAGGGCAGGAAATGCTGCAGGTAGTCGCTAAGTTTTGTTTGCCGTTGCAACAGCTCTGAGCGTTCTTCCCTTGTACTTTGGATTGCTTTTTGTGTATTTCCTAGACTGCTTTTGGATAGCGATTCTTGCCGGATACCCGACCCTTTGCTCAAACTCTCTGTGGATGACGGTTCTTGCTGGATACCTCAACCTTCTGCCTGGACCTTTTGATTTGTTATTGCTTTGCCTCCGTCACGCTTGTTTTCTGTTGTTCGACCCTGTCTGCCTATTTGATAAGAGTCTGCTAATGGATCCAACACCCTCTGAGTCACTACAGAAAACTTTGCCACCACGGGATCCAGCGGCAATCTATCAGCTGGCCAAGGAAGTCTCTCTTCAGGGTTCGGTGCTCGCCCCGCACCAACAGCAATTGGAGAAGCTCAGCCGTCTCACGGAGGAGATGGTTCAGTCACTTCAAGCCCTGAGCACTTCTGTTTCAGCAGCCAGCCGCTGTTCCCCAATGCTGAAAGCAAAGTTTTTACGGGATCCCAGAAGACATTGTCTCGGGTTGGGGGACCACAGTTCACCTCTCTTCTCTGGCATGCCTTCTGCTCTCACCTGAATATAAACGTATGCTTGACTTCTGGTTATCATCCGCAATCCAAGGGCCAAGCCGGAAGACTTAACCACGAACTAACCCGGTTCCTGAGGTCATACTGCCATCATAACCAGCAGGACTGGCGTCAATACATCCTGTGGGCAGAATACGCACTGTTACGTGCCTGATTATTGCTACCTCTGGGGCGAGACGGTGTGCTACAAAATAAAGCGGAAGCCATGTGTGTGATAGCACCGCTGACCAATCAGCAACCTTCATAGGCTAAAGAATGAAATAAAGCCACATTGCAACATAAATGAGAGGAAAAATGAACATGTTTATTGTAAAGAGGCTATTAAAAGGGTTTAAAAACGTCAAGAGGGGGCTCAGGCCAAAATAACAAACAAAACACAGATAACTGTAAACAGAATCTAACTAACCTGCCAAAAGGAAAAGAAACAAAAGTACATCCAAATACCCTATCTCCTTAACTACTGTAACATAAACAGGGAAGAAATAGATTCAAAACAGTAATAGCACCCCCCCCCCTGCAAACAAATAATGGGTTTCTTAATTATAAAGATAAATGTAGCACAAAAGTTAACACAACTCTACTCAAAGGATCCAACTTAATAAGGATCTCAATGTTGTACTCTTGCAGGATAAGAGACCACCGCATTAAACATTGGTTAGCATTTGACATTCTCATTAGGAAAACCAATGGGTTGTGGTCAGTATAAACTTTAATAGTGTTAGGACTTCCACCCAAATATACTTCCAAAATGCTGTCCACCAGGAACCTTCTTCTATGGCTTCCCTACAGAGTCCAAGGTGCGTGGGTCCTTTTTAAATCACTAAGCAAATCACTTCTGTATCTTTCTGTCTAGACTTACCAGAACTTTACTGAACCTCTCCCACTTTTCATGTCTCCTTGCTCAAGCCCGCTGACAGTCCGGAACCACCAAAGTCCCTCCCCTGATAATCGATGGAGAGGAGGCTTACCAGGTCCATGAAATCCTTGGAAGGTTATGGTCCGGAAGAGAAGTCCTGGGTTAATTCCCAGGACATATTAGATCCCTCACTCACAGCCACCTTGCACCAGTATCATCCGGAGAAACCAGCTCCTAGACCCCGGCGCCACCAGGTTGCTTGCTTCGGGAGCCGCTCACAGGGGAGGGGCTTTGTCACGAGTCAGACTCTCTCCAACCGCCATCAGCGGGAACCTTCACCAGAGTTGTAATGTTCCACCCGGACTCTTTTTGCCCACGCACCTTGGTGATTTCAGGTGTTGCGCATCCCTTATACTTTGGAATGCTTTTTGTGTATTACCTGGACAGCCTTTGGTTAACGATTCTTGCTGGATACCCTGACCCTTTGCTTGAATTGTAAATTATGATTCTAGCTGGATACCTCAACCTCCTGCCTGGATTTGTTATTGCTTTGCCTCCGTTACTCTTTTTTCTGTTGTTTTCTATTGTTCAACCCTGTCTGCCTGTTTGATAATAAAGAGCCTTATAATTGATCCGACACCCTCTGAGTCATTACATATAGTAAGGGGGATCTTAGTGTCAAATTAGCAATTTAGCATGTTTTTGCTCTAGCATTTTTATTCTTTTGCTTTTGCAGTCATTTTTTATCTTTGTTCTTCTTTTTTTAACGGTATGCTACATTGTGTTCCAAAATGTTTGTAAAAGGTTTTCATTTATTAGACATTTTTCTTTTACAAAACTGTACAAGAGAAAAAACGAAACCCCATCCCATTCATATATTTATATATATAAGTGTATATACACTTAGCACTGCCTTTAGTATTTAGGTGGGTGGGCAGGTGGCAAAAATCTTGTGTAAACCTGTTTTAGTGGACCAGAGTGGACTATGGAAATTGGATTAAATGGTAGAAGAACACCGGGTCAAATGCCTGACAGGATTGAGAAAGTGTGAGTTAAATTCGCCAGCAGTATGCCTTTGCATTTATTTAATTTTTTTTTCTCTACTCAGAAAAAAAATAAAGTAGACAAAAATAAAATTGCAGGAGGTCTTTGAGGAATTTTACCACACAACATCTTGAAGGCATTATAAGTGTGTTACTTTGCTAATGATAAATCACACTGAAATAATAGTAAATAATGGAAACTGGAGAATGGACAATATAGAAAAGCCCCTTTGCCTCACATCACTGTATTTTACTGACTGGTGGATGGGATTCTATTACCATGCTTGTGTGAGTGTATATGTGCATGTGTTGTGTGTGTTAGGCAGACTAGGGCTCTATAAAAGGACACTGGGAAGAGTGTTGCAATAGTATCCATTACAAACAGAAGGACCTCTGGTACTTTTCCGGTCTCCACAGGATAATGATGACATGTTAGCTAGTATGTAGTAGGCCCCATGGTTTTGGCTTTTCTCCCCTGACGCTTTTGCACATCTGGGGCTTAGGGTTTTCGCTGCACATGTACACTGGGGTTTTGAGAGTCAAGGTTGGTGTTGACGTGTTTCTTTTGACATACTTGAATAGCGTAGTCTTATTGTTCAGCTCTGTTTCTTAACACTGGCCAGCTGCCGTCCCGGATTGCCCAACATTTTGGAACAAAAAAAGAAATGAAAACTAACTTCCAGGCATGTTAAATGCCTGGAAATAACAGAGAAATACCACACTCGATGTGTCGTATGTCTCTTACTCACCGAAATAATTTCCTGTGTGTCACTCAAGTCATCAGTTTAGAGATTGAGTTCATTTCAATTCAAAATGAGATTCAATGAGATTCAATTCATTTCTTAGTTGTTTCGTATTAGTTAAAGGCATACCATTAAAATGCCACATTTTGTCATTAAAATTTAGATGGCACAGTATGGTTCATAACATGGTTTTGGAGCCACGGTTTGTTTCGTTTGTTGTGGGGAATAGGGTTCATGGCATGGCACCAGCCACATGATTACTTTTAACTTAAAGGGGTAGTTCACCCAAAATGAAAATTCTGTCATTAATAGGGTTGCAAAGGGAAACCTTTCATGGAAACTTTGTCTGGGAAATGTTGGAAATATTCAGAATTTGAAACTTAGTGAAGTTTATTGCAAATAAACTAATTTCGAGTAGGAGCGCAGTTATTAATATCAGCTGGCACCACATCACCTAATCAATCTCCTCATTACACCTGCCCAATCAAATCCCCTTCTACCCACTATAAATAG
>JAUCNO010000318.1:13908137-13921649 GCA_032353835.1 Enteromius viviparus
TTTTTTTATTTTTATATATATATTTATATTTTTTTTTTTTTTTTTTTTTTTTTATAAATGTATATTATATGTATATATATACATATATACATACATACATATACATACTGTATATACATATACATACATACATACATACACATACATACATACATACATACATACACATACATACATACACATATACATATACAGTATATACACATATATGTATGTGTGTGTGTGTGTGTATATGTTTGTAAATGCATACTCATTGTAAAAATTGTACAATTGTAAAACAAGGCCAAGAGGGAAAAGGGTTCTTACTGTTGTAACCATGCAAGATTAATATTTTTGCAGTTATGACATATTTAGAATCCATTTTAACGTCTCTAATTTGCAGTTAGAAGTGGCTAATGACTTTCTTAAATTAAGCCCAAACCTCCAGCTGCGTGTCAAGGTCTCTTTGTTAAAGCAAGATGACAAAAGAGAATTTAATTTGATTTAAAGATGCCTCCACAGCAACCTTTCCACCCATCTGACTAAACAGCGCAGCAAAAAAAATAAAAATTCCACAGTGCACTCAAGAAGCAGAAACCTGTCTATCTCTCAAACCAAAGTAGGCGTCTGGGAGATTATTTTCAAAGTTTCACACTGCCATCTAGTGCCCAGCATGATACAAACACCAAGGTGTGAAAGATAAGTAGCAAGAAAAACAACAGTAAAACAGGGTTGTTTATTCTAACACACAAGCTGGGTTCAGCAAAGCTCTATATGGAATATTTTAAGCTAATATTATTTAAAGGTGCATGTAAAAGACAAGAAGGCAAAAGAGCAGCTATTATGTCCTATTAAAATGGAGAAGCACAGTTCTGTGGCTAATTAAGCAGGACAGAGCAAAGTAATACAGTGCATCAGAACAGGAAAGTGCCTTAACTTTGACTTTGCTAGAAATTAAAGGGTCGCTGGGCATGTAATTAAGGCTCTCAGGATATGAAGAGGCCAGGCCTTTACCTCTGTGAAATATTACGATGCCAAATCACAAAATGAACATAATGCATCACTACTGTTGTAATTTCAGTAAGAGCATAATGTTGATGAAGTGAATGACCTTATTCGGTGACCTGTCAGACAGCTTATTTAGATATATTAAAGAAGAACAGTGTTATGGTTCATAAACATCCCTGTGAACATAAACAGCCGAAAACAGGTTGTTTATGTGCATATGCATGCAAACTGTCTCAATCAACAAGGTCACTAATCACAGATATTGACAACAGAAGCACAATGGACAAAACCTGCCAGTGGTCGATAAATATGTCTCTGTGAAAGAAAAAAGAAAGAGATGATGAAAAGATAGTCTTTTTTCCCCCTCAAGCGTTTATTTCTGAGGGATTGAGAAGGAGAGCTGACATTTGGTGTGACTCACTCTCCATCTCTCAATGTTTAGATTGATTTTTCTGATCTTTTCATGTCAGTGTCAGGCCAAAACATGCTTTACTTTTTAACGAAGTATCCTGTGGCCCTTGACAAAAAGGCCAAAACAGTTCAATGGCAATGTAAACAACTTTTCCTTCCTTCGCATTTCAAAAAATATCCCTGTGAGAAAATAAACACTGAAACACTATTTAAAAGGCAATCTTACAGGTTTCACATTAGCAGGATATGCAAGGATTCGCCCCCTCGGATGCATTCAGAACCAGAAATCTGTGCTGCTACCAGAAATTTTCATGAGCATTCAGACAACATTTGCACAAATCACAGGGATTAAGAAATGACCCGAGCTGAACTTGTTAAAAACATGTGCCTCTTGTTACAGTCATGAACGCGTGACGAAGACTAACACTGAGGAGGAGAAATTGTTGTTAAATTAAGTTATTATTTTTGTTTTCTTTCCACACAAGAAGTTTTTTCATAGATTCCTAAAATTAAGTTTAAACCACTGATATCAAACTGACTATTTTAATCATGTTCTTAGTATCTTTCCGGGCCTTGACGTTAGGGCTGGGGGTAAGCGGTTATTTTTAAAACGATTATTCTGGTGATTATTTCATCAAATAGTTGACGACTAATTAGATAATTTATCTAACTATGATTTTTCTGTTTTCATAACATAAAAACATAAAAAAAACATAAAATCACTTATTGCCTAAATCTGCTTAAAACTAAATAACAGCAGTGTTACACAAAAACTCTTACAGTACCAATAACTCAAGTTGAAAGGTTTTTTCTCGTTCTGTGTTGGCCAATGTAACCCCAACCCGAGAACGTAAGCTCTATGTGTCTGTGTATTCGCTGTATTGACCGATGTGTGTTCAAACAGTGTATTCAGGATATGAGCTATAACTTATTATAAGCTCATCTGTCCCAGCCGCGAGCACAGGCTACACGCCTTAAAGTGAAAGGACAATGTTATGCTTATGAGACAGGTGCGTCCTCGGGTTTCCCCTAGGTCCGCTGTCAGGCTTTATCGTTCTGCACTCGCAGCACGTTGGGATTGAACTGTGTTCACATGGCGTCTTAGCAGACGCAGTACTAGTGGAAGTGTCGAAAGGAAACGAATAGGTTACTTCCGTAACCCAGGCTCCCTGAGACACTGGAACAAGTACTGCGCCCCTTGCCGTGCTGCAAGTGTTCGGCGCTTCAGGTCGAGGTAACCTGGAGACGGCTGTGCGCTGCCCGCTTATATATACGTGCGGACACGCCTCCTCAGGTGAGCTTCGGCGGAAGCCGTGATTGAATAGGCTTCAGTTAAGAGGAAAAAAGGAGTGGGCGTGATGTGTCGACTACTGGATTTGACGTCGATGATTTTTTAGAATCGATTTTTCGACGTCATCGAGGCGTCGCTCCAGGCCTATTTGACGTGATAGCTGCATTGCCATCTATGGAGGATCAGAAATTTCTTTCATTTCTTTAAAAACACGAAAAAGACAAGGTCTTATTGGTTTGGAACAACATGAAAGTGAGTAATTAATAACAATTTTCATTTTTGGGTGAACTAACCCTTTCAGTAGTGATTATTTTTAGTTGGTGCCGATCACTGGTGTATCAACTTCAATTAAACAAAAATCATCGAATTTCAATTCAAGGCCACAATGCACTGAGCAAAATAAGGCCTGATTCAATAAGGCAGCTTTCTCATAAATTAAAGCCTTCAGCCACGTTCAGCTAACCAGCACTGGCTGCTGCCAAATGATCCATTCATCAGCAAGACCAAAGTCTCCTGCTCTACAAAATAAAGGTTGATTGCAAGCTAAAAAAAACAATTCAGCTGTATCAAACAAGAACCATCTTGATGCAAATGAAGCTACAAAAGGCAAATTACCGAACAACACTTATGCGATTTACAAGAGTGTTGGCCAGAGATTACAGAAAAAGGAAACTACTGTAGTTCCTCAAATGTTAATGTTTGAAGAACACAGAGCGCAGTAACTGGCATGCTTCCCTTGAGAGCAGTGAGCATAACCACAGTTTCTCACTGCGACAATGGAATACTTCCCTTTTCCTGCCCGTCTTAGTGTTTACATACAAAGTTATGCGAGTCAGTCTCGTAAAAAGTATGTTAATGAGGACTTAGCTTAGAAACTTCTACAAAAAAAACTTTAAAGCAGAATCCACACACAAAACCTTTTTTATAAGCACTTAAAATAAAAATGAACAGGTAGCAGGTGGCTTTCAAAATAGAACAATCAGAAAACAAATGTTTTTTTTATAAATAAACACTGTTATTTATGCTTAGGTTCATTTTGAAAATGACTCACGCTTCAGTGAGCTACTCAGTTATTAGACCAAATCATACAAACCACTCCTGAGTTTGAGACATGCTTGAGACTGATTCATTAAGAGCCGACTCATTCATTCGCAAATCGGGCATCACAGATAACAATGTTCATTGTTCCGTGCAGCTTGCAAAATGCTAGCCTTTCTCTGAACTTCACAGCACAGTGGAAGAGGATTTTCCTTTAACAAATCCCTTTCATCCGTCAATTAAAACATAGGTTCGCATATCCATTTATCTTATCTGTCACAGCTTCGATAATGCAAGAATCTGGATCCTCAAAGTCACCCAAAACATACAACACATTTCCAAGTTTTCCGATTTCTGTTGACAAACCTGATCAGACACGCTGCCTTCAGGATGTAGCCTCATCCAAGAACAACTGCCAAGCAGTATAACGTAAATGGAAAGGCCAGGTCAGCCCAGCCAGAGTAAAGGTAACCCTCACCCACAAATTTTGCACGGCACATGACTTGATGACAAATTAGCAGTGGCACTTTAGCAAGCATTAAAGAACAATAACACAGGATGTGGCGTTTTCCTCCGCTACGCTGGAAAACAAGAGCAATTACTTTGGCCTCAAGCTGTGCAGGTGCAGGCTACATTATTCAGAAACAAAACAAAGCCTTTAGAACTTTGTAGGAACTAGCCAAAAGTATGAGCCATTGTTTTACCTTACTCATTAAAAGAACATTTTCCTGTAAGGGCTATGTCTAAAATCCCACTCAACCTTAATTCTTTATCTATCGATGACTGCCACTAGCTAAATAGTGTCACCACATTTGTTTTAGCCATTTAAAAGTTTGGGGTCAGTAAGGTTTTATTGTAATACAATTTTAGTTACTCTGCAAGAATGCAGTAAATGACACAAAAGTGACATTGTTACAAAATAATTCCATTTCAAATAAATGCTGTTCTTTTAAACTTTCTATTTATCAAAAGAATCCTGTATTACGGTTTCCGAAAAAAATATAAAGCAGCACAATTGTTTCGATCATATAAGGAACATTTCATCACCACATTTAAAACGAATACTAAAAGGTCATGTGATGCTGAAGTCCGGAGCAATGCTATAGAAAATGTAGGTTTGCCATCACAAAAATAAGCAGCAATTTAATATATTTAAAAGAACTGTTCCATTTATTACGGTAATAATATTTCATAACATTGCATTTTTGAATCAAACACAAATGCATTAGAGACTTCTTTCAAAGCCACTACACAATCATAACCCCAAACATTTGAGTAATAGAGACATGTATAAGTGGTTTACAGTGGTGATAGTTGTTCAGTTGTTTTCAAATCAGTGTAATTTTCAAGAAGCAAGCTACTAGTGATTGGGGATGAGTTGCTATGGTTGACTTGAGTATCCTGCTATTTTCAACACTGGTGCATTTACAAAGTTTTTTGCATGCTGAAAGTGTTCAGTAACAAAGTCTCCTACAAGGAAAGTGTTTTCACTCGGCAGTGATATTTGCAACGCTTCCAGGCAGCTATTTGGGGCATCGAAGGCCAAGTCGTATCCACTTGAATGGGGGAATAAATGTTTTTTTTATGTTCAAATAACACTAGGAAAAGCTTATTTTCAGGCGGGCATATCCAATGCTCACATACCGTCAGTCCTAAGCACCGGTCTCAGGACAGTGACTGTTTATGTTTATGTCTTTGGCAAACAGAGTTTCTAAGCGCAGAAGCTGCAATGATGTAATGAATTTACCCAGTGTTTCCCAAACCTGGTCCCTGAGGCACCCCAACACTGGACGTTTTGCATGTCTCCCAAATGAAACACACCTAATTCAGGTCATCAGTGCATCGGAAGGGAGTCAAAGACCTGAAATTGGTGTGTCAGAGAAAGGAGACATATAAAAGGTGTGAGGTGTCTCCAAAACCAGTGTTGGGAACCACTGACGTCACAAAGTAGCTCTCTTATAAAAAGTGGGACTTAATCAACCATAATATCAATGTTGCGTTTTCTCCCATTCATAGTAATATGTGTGCACAGTCTTTGAATATACAGTAGTCTTTGGTAGTACAGTTAGCACTGTACATATATTTGTTCTCACTGAAAACACCACTACAGAAATTAAAGAGCTGCTCCTGCCCCACCACCTTGAACAAACTACAACACAATCACTGTTGGACTTCAAATGGCCTGCTGTGAACAGTGCTCCCGTTATTACCCATAATCCACAGACTTATTGTGAGGTCTTGTGAAAAGATTAAAGGACAATATTTTTCTGGAGCCTGCTTTTAATAAACAGATGGTGACTTCAAAAAATACAAAAAGGCAGTTTTATGTTGTGAACTAGATATTTCACAATCCCAGTATTTCCCATGAACTTGTGAATGAGGACTGAGAATCCATGAGAAGCATCACCAAAAACTGCTTCTCGCACAGTAACTCAGGACAGTCTGCTCTAGGTGGATTCACAGCAGTGCCAAGCTTTTCCATTTTGCAATTATTGATTTAACTGCACTCCACAAAATATTTAATGACCTGGAAATATTCTTATATCTTTCACCTGCTTTGGGCCTTTCAATTACATTTCAGAGTTGACTTGATAGTCCTTTTTTCTTCAGGACTAAGATCTGCCACAATACTGACTCACCAGAACCTGAACCTTTAAAGCAGGTGTCTCAAACTCAATTCCTGGAGGGCCACAGCTCTGCAGTTTAAGTCCAACCAGCTCCAAATCACACCTGCTTTGAGTTTGTAGTTATTCTAATGACCTTGATTAGCTGGATCAGCTGTGTTTGATTAGGGTTGGAGATAAACTGTGCAGAGCTGTGGCCCTTCAGGAACTGAGTTTGAGACCAGTGGTCTAAATGATTTGTTCATAATCTGGTCCTCGAGTTCAACTCGCTGACTCGATTCAGTCACAGCTGTGAACAGCTCACTAGAGGGCAAGATTATCAGTGAATAACAGTCATGATTTTAAAAGAGTTACAGTTGATCCTTCTCTGACGTTAATGATTAGTGGTTACATGATTTTGCAAAAGCACATCAGGACTCCAGATGTCACATACAGCTTCAGTCCTCTGTTATGATCGCTGAAATCTGCTTTCCATGAGGAGAAGAAAGAAACTAAAAATAGAGGAGAAGGTGGTTTGTCTCGTTTCTGTAGCTGAGAGCTTTACATGAGTCCAGCATTAGGATGTTCATGGTTTAGACAAAGAGGCTTCTGATCTCATTCAAGTGCATCCAGAATTGCTGTTGCTTTGTTTTGAATTTTCTCCTAATATACAGATGTGCTTTTTCCACAAGAACCAATTACATTCAATGGAGAAGGTTTTTTGCCTCTGGCCTGAATGTTTACCAAAAACAATGAAACATATTGTAAATTGGTGCACATGGAGCATGGCTATTTTATCTGTGATCATTTATAGGCATTTGAATCATTAAAAAAAAGACAGTCTCAGGTCTCAAAGTTCATATTGCTGAAACACGGCAACATTTTCCATGTGTTTAACAGAGCTTCTGCATTACCGTCGGTGCAGTTTGCGCAGTGAGGTCTAAAACAATGTGTTCCTGTAAAAAAATGTATTGCTTCATACGTTTCACCAGAAGGTTAATGTAGTTTAGCTGAGATTTCTGTGACTACTAGCTAGTTAAAATCAACACAATGCAAATTAATTTTTCACAATTAAATTTTATTATATGTAATCATGGATTGACATTAACACACACCAAATTCGTGTGTTAATACCTATAATGCACTGAAATTTTGGTGAGAATGGTTCTTGTTTTATTACGTTCAGTGCATGTAAACGGCGATTAATAGGAGAAATCAAAACAATGAACGCAACTTCACAAGAAAGAAAAACAAAAATGTATATTCGTTTTTATAACATACAGCCTAGTTATAAAACATGATGAACAAGAGCAGGAAGTTCCCTGAAAACCATGATTGTCAATTCGACATTTTATACAAGAGTTAAAATGAGTAGTTCGGTATTTGATTTTATTAAAAGGTATTTGTTATTTATTATATTTATTGCCTGGAGATACTTTTATGTTGTTTAACAGAGTTAACTCAGCCAAATACTCAAATTATCCTGTCTTTTACTTACCTTCTAAGTTGCAATCCAATAAAAGTTGCAATATAAAAAATTGTCCTTGCACTCTATTAGTGCAGTAGATGGGTGGTTACTTTAATAGTCTAAAACATGTTAAATAAACTGCGCACAAGCATAATAAAATATACCTCACATGACTCCAGGGGGTGAATTAAGCCCTTCTGTAGTAAATACATGTGTTTTTGTAAGATAGATATTAGGATTGGGTCGATAGACAATACCATCGCCGACACAGATATGTGTATTTTAAATGTAATTAACACTTTTCTCTCACTTCTGCTCATTGAAGTAACTGGAAGCAGTCCTGACGAATGTTGTAGGACGTATGCTTTGTACACGTGTCTCTTGGAAATTTAGGAGCAAACAAAACAATGGGTCTCATTCACTAAAATTTATTCTAAATGAGCGCCCGCGTGCACAAGGTTAGTTATTTACATAAAACACAAACCAGCTCCATATAAGGGCTTTCCACAAAGCGGCACTCGTCCAAAGAAAGACAACTATGGCCCCGAAACAAAAGACAAAGTAAAAGAACTTACTTTGAGAGGTGGAACAAATGTGCTATTTATGCTTAGGCCGCTACATTATACTGTATTATTCATTTTTAATATCTAGTTACTTTTCACCCTCCGTGTAAATAACATATCTGATTATATGTAGGGTTCTTTATGCATGTTTTTATAAGGCCCCAGGCATGATTATTATGATTATTGCATACGTGTGGTATGAGTCGTTTTTTTTTTTTCGTAAATTTTATTATGAAAGTCTTCCATGAAAACGCCTTACTTGGGCAAAGGAAAGTCTCCTCTTGGCTTATATCGAAATTCTATGACATTTTTCCTATGACATTCAAATGCTTGGTTTGTGCTTCTATTTCATGACTGGTGTTTTGTTTTGTTCTCTCTCCATGCTCATCATCACTAATCATGCAACGTATTGCGTCTAACATAATCCTCCGGGATTGTTTCCGCATGTCATAGTCAGTGAAAGTGAGAAAAAGTGTTTGAAATATATATTTTTATCTCACAAAAAAGCATGGATTCACTACTTTTTTAAGCTTTGCGTGACTACTAGCTAATTAAAATCAACACCATGCAAATTAATTTTTCACAATTATATTTGCATGGGGCTTTTTTCACCCCTTCCCATGACTGTTTCCCAAAACCATAGTAAAATGTTCACCACTCCATTGTTTGAACCACATTGGTTAAACAATATACAGTAGGACTGTTCAATCAGCAGCTGATTTTACACATATACGTACCTTGCTTGTCTTGTTGTCAAAAAATTGGCAGATAAATGCTACCAGTAATGTTAAATTTCATCCAAGAAAATTGTTCTTCAATCAGCGCTTCTAATATTTTATGCTCAGTTGACGGTATGTCTAGCCTTTTGGTCTTCACTCTGGATTTTGGTTGTCACTCTTCATGTTTTTCTACTTTGAGTATTTCACACCCCCGGAGTTTTGATGCCGTCACTTTACTTCAAAAAAAAGCAAATGTTTAAGCCACAAAGAAACACTTTAGTAAAAAAGGAAATGTTTTTACACACCATTATCCAGCAGCCAAGGTGGGAATAAAAAATTAATTGAAATCTCAATAGCAAGAGCTCATTAAACAAGGGTTGTAGCACTCATTCTACCTCCTTTCTACTTATTTGGTATGTGGGACAGTTTTCATTAGCAGAGAGCTGTAATGATTCTTCATAGAGTGAGGTGAATGTTTACAGAAATAAGGATTTGTGTAAGAGTAATCAAAGCCTGGTCAGGCAGCACATACCTTGGCAGTGTTACGGTCTGACAAAAGTCTGGTGTGTCGTCAGCTCATGAAGCACATTATGAGTTCCAGAGTTCGGCTCAGAAATTAATGAGAAATTCAAACAAGGGGGATAGAATGCAGTGTCAAAATGCAAGCTTCAAAACTACCAATATAATGCTGCTCATCGGATCTAAACTGATCAGCAGATAAACAGGCTGTCTGGGTTTAAATGCAGTTTTCAAAATTACTCTCTATTTTTTTTGCTCTCTATCTTGCTTCTGTGTTTTCTTCTGCCATTTTGAAGTAGTACTTACAACCTGGTTATGATCCACCTGTGTGACATGCAAAAACTTGTAATGTCTGCCCTGGTCTTAAGATTTTGTTCAGGTGTGAATATATATACAGTAAATTACTGTTCACCTCACTGCTGTGAGAGTCCCTAAATTAACAGAAATTTCAAACGGAAAACAGAGATACCTATTTCTAACAACAAGAGGTCGATCCAAACATGGCAAGAGAACATAAGTAGCGTACTCACATACATTAACAACAACAGCAACAATAATGGACAAATGCACACTAAGCGGAATTTTGGGGGATGAAAACACAATAAAACGTCAATGTGACAAATTTTATCTCTAATGTTATAGCTGATTTTTAGTGCTGTCAAACTATCTCTTGGACAGAGAATTCTACATCTCTGTTAAGGATTTTCGAAAGCCCACTGTCCCCCTGAAGCAAGGTGTTCCCCAGGGATCTGTGCTTGGCCCATTATTATGCACACTTTACATAATCTGACTTGGTCATGGTATCACTTTTATGATGACAACATTTTTTTTTATTAAAAATGTAGGTGTAATCTTCAACTCCACATTCTCTGTTCAGTCTCTTATTAAATCTATGGCTAAATCTGCATTCTTTCATTTACAGTGCGTCGTATTGGCTAATTTTGTCTATTCATCTGTTTTAAAGATGCTGCTAGAATACTCACTCATACTAAATGTTCTGCTCGTATTACCCCAATTTTGTACGATCTCCACTGGCTCCCAGCTGCCAACCATATTATATTCAATATTCTCCTGCTCGCTTTTAAATCCTTGCATGGCTTAGCTCCCTCTTATCTATGTAATACGCTTGTCCTCTACTCTTTGCTTACTATGTTCCTCCGACTCTGGCCTTCTCGTTGTCCCTCGGGCACCGCCTCTATTCAATGGGGGGGCAGATCATTCAGTGTTATTGCACCCAAACTTTGGAATTCTCTATTCTGCTCACTTTTTTGTGTTAATAATATCTCTGAATTTAAATCTTTGCTTAAATCTTCACCTGTTTTCTGAATGTTATACCTCTGATTTGACAAACTTGCTGCTTTGTTTAACGAACTTGTTCTCTGATTTTTGACTGTCAGAACTTCTTTAGTAACTGTAAATCAACAGTAAAGCAGAATGCTGGCCAAATCCCAGAAAAAATCTATAACGTACATCAACCAGCATAAAAATAAACCTTAGCCTTTCTTTCCTCACAGTGACAATACCCTCATTGCGTAAATTAACTATTGTAGGAGATCTGAAATAAACAATACTTACCTCTAAAGATATATATTTATGTATTGGTACCACAGCACTCCACACCTCTTACTCAAACTCTTTTCCTATTGACTTTTGTTGCTTTTTGTGTTACATGTAAACTGAAACTGCCAAAATCCAGATTTCCAAATGGGTTGCATCCAAATTAGTATAATGGTCTGTAATAAGGACTTCCTCTGTAATGGTACATCACATTCGAGTGTGTCACAAACAGTTACAATGCTTTGGGATGTGGTGTAATTTCAGAAAGACCAAAACTCCTCGAACAATTGAGGACTTGCCGAACATGAGTTTTGGCATCTGCTCTTATCATAGTGTCTGTTTCACTTTCATGACCACAAGCAAACAAACTCATTTTTAATAACAGTATCATATGCACAATGAAATAAACAGAGAACAAAAAATCATTCTAGCCAAACAAATGTAATGCAGACTACAGATGCTTCTAATATTCTGGGATTTACAAAACATACATTTTACATTTGTTTTGCTCATGTTCACACAAACACGCACACACACAGGAAAAAGGCAGAGAGAATAAAATTATCAAAGTAAAATGAAAAGGGACTTTTTTTGGAATTCATAATAGAGAATTATTATGTTGCTTTGGGATGAACACACACTAATTCAATTACCACTCATTACCAGCACTGTAATGCAAACATCTGCAGAAAGTTTAAATAACCGGAACAACCATTATCTCCGCTTAAGCATTTCATTTGTTCTGCTACTTTGAAAATTAAAATTATGAATTTGGCATAGCATAACATTTCAAATGTATCTGACAACCAAATACCTCATTGTTTTGATAGAATTTGTTGAATTGATGTACAGTGTGATTTATGTTTTATTTATTTGACTAATTCTAATAATAGAACAACTTTTGTTTGGCCCTGTTTTTTACCCTATTCCTAGAATGTGCCTTTTACATCCCAGAAAAAAAAACAAATGGCCCTTTTCTGTTTTCCAGGGAACTGAGGCAGGTCAAGAGCAGTCATTTTTTTACACCAGTGTTAATCAGCACTCCAGTGTTCTGTTATACACCATGGGCTTAATTTCTGCCAGTTGGGATCATAGTTAGGTGATTATCAGAGATCAATCTTGTTTAATCTGAAGCGGGCTATCAAAGTGCTGCAGATTCTCATCTGTTTTCCTTGCTGAAAAAAAGGAAAACTCAGACAATGGGCTGCTTTGTACCATCCTGGAAGAGCTATAACACAGCTTCCTGTTTAACTGAAATAGACCCATGAGAGATCTATGAAACGCTTTGTGTAGTTCAGACAGACCCAGCAAACACAGGCAGGAGACAAAATATCCACCGTGCCTGAAACCACACCAGATATTTCAACGCGGTGGTAAACACTGAGCAACCCTCTTTTGTTCCCCTAATGAGAAAACTTCACCCATAATTCCCTGTGTGTGTAAATAGCATGGAGTAGTTCCAGAAGAGGATGGTTGAGTGAGTGCTAAACTGACTGTTTCTACTTAGAATGCACCCTATTTTACACATGCTATCTTTACTGATCAATTACTGGTAAATTACACTTTAAAAGTAAAGTGTGAACAGGACCTTTTCAGAAATGTGTGTAAATAATCAGTTTAGGTATTTTTTTATCGGTATGAGTATTTGTAATATTACCAGTAAATAACCAGTAAAATGCTGTGTGTCACAATCTCCAGGTGGAGTGCCTGTGTGCTTTGCTAAACTGCACTGCATTCCAGACTCTTGCCACTTTACATAGACTCCATTTCCCATAATCCTTTGCATCAGCACTCATCAATTGAGGTCACTGTCTCTCATCACACAGTCTAATAACTAAAGCTGCCCACAATCCATTGCACTTTGGCGAAGGATTCCATCCAGAACTACAAACGCAAATAAAATGCATTACAAAAAACTACAAACATGGCAGCACTCAGTTAATGGAATAGTTCACCCAAAAATTTAAATCACCCCATATTTTACTCACTCCAAAGCCATCCTAGGCGTGTATGACTTTCTTTTTTCAGATGAACACTGTAGGAAAAGAAAAAGTTATCCTGGCTCTTCCAAGCTAATGCGGGTGGATAGTGCCTATAATTTTGAAGCGTCATAAATCGGATATATTTAGTACCTCGACATAAATTTAACCTATATGCCTTCGGGTGGTTATCATGTGTCCTCTGAGCAGATTGATGGGTTTTTGTAATAAAATATTCAAAAAAAGAAATAAAAGAGCTCCGAGTTCCTCCTCCTTCTTTGTATTTAATTTTACATCTTCAAAAGCTACATTACTGCCACCTGCTGGCTAGAGCGCTTGGTTCCAGCTTCTTGGCTGACTTCTGACTTGACATACAA
>JAUCNO010000318.1:13923752-13936071 GCA_032353835.1 Enteromius viviparus
GTGTAATTCTGTTACATGACTACTTAGTGAAACAAGTGTTGTTACCAGTGTCCTGTTACACATTTGTACTTACACACACCATTCTGAGCGGTGTTACATGTGTGTACAGAAATATTACTATGTAGCAATTTTAACTTACATTGTGGTTACATACTCGTTACACATCTAGTTACTATGGAAGTACACAGGTATTAGGGACACTTAATATAAAGTGGGACCAAAAAAATGATATATTGAAAAAACTGCCTGTAAAGGTTGTCCAAATGAAGTCCTTAGCAATGCATATTACTGATCAAAAATGAAGTTCCGATATATATACAAAATCAGGATCACATATGTGCTTCCAAAAAAGACAAAGATTATTGAGACAAATTATTATTCCATACGAAGTTGTCAAAACTGACTATTTACTTTCTAAATAACATAATGGTTAGTCAAGTAAGAATAATTAATAATCCCACATGAAAATAAAATGAAACTTTTGTAAAATGAAAATGTATTTCGTGCTTTGGTGGAAATTACAGTAAAATCAATAATATCTGCTTTTCATGATCTAATCCAGACATAGTTAATGTGGCGTTTGACACAAAACACCAACACTCACCTGACATTGTCGTGCTTCTGGATGTAGATCTTGTGAAACATCATGTCTTCTTTTTTAGCATTGATGTCAGCCTTCATTTCCATGGCGACATGTCTTGGCAAAACAGACAGCAACAGGCGTTCCTGAAAATTGTAGAGCGGAGAGAAGAGAGGGAATGTGTGTGAGAGAGAGAGAGAAACAAAGAAAGATTACCGTGCAGTTCCTCCTGAAGATCAAGCATCCTATCTTTATGTAGTCGTGCTTTGTTAAACGTCAGCATCCCAGTAAATAGATTTTGTTGGCTTGTCCACTGATCTCTATTACTTTTATATACATAGAATATAATGGCATTTATCAAAATGAACTGAACCTTCAATAGATTCTTTGTCAACTGAATATTTTTCACAAAATATGGTATTTTCTATACCATATTTTTTGAAAAATATTCAGGTGACAAAGTGTTGAAAATCTGCAGAGTAGGCATTTAATTTTCATAGAATGGGAAGAGATTTTTTATAGAATTTCATGTAATCTCATGTGGCAAGGTTTTATGAAATTCAGCTGAGTGTCAAAGGTGGGATTTTATGCAATTTAATTGATTGGGAATCACAAAATGTTCATGATAATTAATTTTGTTATGACTGTCACAATATCAGATGTTAACTAAGTTTATCACGGCCACAACAATTAATGATAACATAATTTCATAATCAACATAATAAACATAATCTATAGAAATTTTAATGTTAGTAAATATCCTAAACTAACAAAGTGCAATAAATTTGTTACAGTGTATATTAATCATTATTAAAATGTGTTTAAATTAAGAGGGTAAAACATTAGTTAGTTCATTAGTTAACAACATTAGTTAACATGAACTAAGAATGAACAATATCTCTGCATTTTTTTTTATTTTACTTTAATGTTAATTTCAGTATTTATTAATGCAACATTAAAATTATAAGTTGTGTTTGTTAACATTAGTGTTTGCACTGTGAACTAAGATGAATAAACAACAAGCAACTGTATTTTAGATGTATTAAAGATTAATAAACAATGTATTATACGCATTGTTCATTGTTTGTTCATATTAGTTAATAAATTAACTAATGTTAACAAATGACACTTTATTGTAATATGTTTCAATAAAACTATCCCCTGTTAACTCAGGTTAAATAATATTATAAGATACAAATTTTGATTTGAATGTATTTGTACATGACAAAAGTAACATTAAGAAAGATTAATAAATGTAGATGTATTTTTCATTGTTAGTTTGTAAACTAATGTTACTAAATAGCACGCTATTGTGAAGTGTTACTAGTTTATCTTTAATCTTTATACTTTTTTTAGCCAAAGAGTTTGGAAGCCTAACGCTGAGTTCACTGAAGTAGAGTTGAACCGAAGATCAGTTTATTTAAAAAAGTGTCAAACAAATAGAAAATAATTAAATGACTTGAACTTGACCAGAAACCATAACAGAGCTCACAAACAGTGGGGTTACACTGATCAAAGCTCAACAAGAGACAAGGGAAACATGAGGGCTATAGATACACATGGGCTAATGAGTTAACAAGGAACCCCTGAAAACAATTAAGACAGGAACATGATGGACAGGAAATAGAAAGACTAAAAATAAGGCTAACCTTCAAAATAAAAGACATGCCATCATAAAAGACGAACTCAAAACATTATAACATTTTCCGTTTTGGATAAAATTGTCTGTAACACTTCAGAATAGGGGGTCAGAATAATGCATTAGTTAAGCATTAATTAATGGTTAATTTGTTTACATTTAAGCATTAGTTGAGCAAAAACACACTAGTAATTAATGATTAACTTAACATTTTAATCATTAATTAGTAGTGTGTTTTTGCTCAACTAACGCTGTACACAGAGCTCGTGCACACACAACACCAGAGCTTGTGCTTAATAGAGTGCCAATGGCAGAGAGAACTAAAGCAGTGGTTCTCAACTGGTTTGGCCTTGGGACCCACAGTGTCTTCAAGCTGCGACCTGTTACATATAGGCTATATAGTTAGAAAATAAAAGCAAAGCAAATTTATGCACACAACGAACACGGCATAACATCTGGAAGGACAGGATAGTATGCTTTTCTGAGGTGAGAGTTTTTATTTCATAACCAGTTACAAAAAAAAATTAAACGATAGAATAATGTCACTGACAATAAACCTGTCAACATCTCATCTGAACGCAGACACTGAATTGGAACAGCTCATTTTTACTTATTAAAATTAAAAAGTAAAAGTATCAGAATTTATAATTATTATATTATTATACAAATAAATATTTAGAGTATTTTTTTCTGCAGTAGCCAAACATTAAAAATGCCTTTACAGTACTGCATTTACAAATAGTTGAATCTTAATAAACTATGCTTATTAAGAAATAAAGCAGAGATTGCCTAAAAATTAATTTGTAATGATGAAATGCATTCACTTTATTTAGTGTACATTGCAAGAGGTTCCAAACTTTATTTTACTTTTAATACCAAACACAGTTATGTGAATGTGTCTAATAGAACAAATATTAGCCAAAGCTGATTGTTTAGCTGCATTTTGTAACTTTTTTGGTTAAAGCTGCTGTTAAATGGTTAAAAACTGTTAGTCCTTTTGCAGCCTCCCTGCATGCCCCGACTGTAAACACTGTCGATTGTTTTACAGGAAAATTGTGTTTATTTGTTTTGTTTGTGTAATATTTGCTTAAACATTGGTGTTTGTTAGACTACAGATAATTATTTTACAATAAAAAATAAGTGTTGTTAATTCTGTTTTCAAATAGTTATTTTTGTTTATAATTTCTTTTTATAAACACAACAAAAAGTACAGATAAGAGTATCGTTAAAGTACCTGATCAATAAGTTGTATCGATAAAAGTAGTAATACCGTCAAAACCTTAACGATACTCATCCCTAGTTAAAAGCGACGTAGAGAAACATCAGATGCAAGTTTTTCATCATGGGACGTCCATCAAGTCGCATCATGTTTACATCAATCTAAACCCCACCTCCAGCAGCGCGGTGAGGTCAGAATGTTCAGAAACAGAACAATATATCGTCACTCAGCTGTTCTGAACTTATTTTTGCCCTCAAACGAAAAAGAACTTATTTTGAAGTATATCAGGGGCCTTTAGACTCGTCACCCAAAGTTTGGCATTGATGCTAAATGCTGTTTTCTTTGCAAAGTAGCAAGTTTGAAAAACAACGAGTTATTGATGAACTACGATTTAAATTAATGTTTGTTTCTCACACAAAGCTATTGTTTTGCTACCTCTGCTTTCAATATACTGAATAAAGCAGCACCATAAATCTTATTGTGTTCCATGAAAGAAAATAATTCATATGGGTTTAGAAACTCAAGATAGTGTGTTAATGCAGAGAAAATATCAATCTTTGCTCAACTAATAATTTAATTCTTTTGTTTTTAGTCAAATCAAGTCCTCAAAAAGAATTGTTGATGTATCATTCTAATTAAGGGCCACATTTGTTTTTAAGAAAACTAGTCTTCCTGCATCTGCCTGTGAATCTTCATCCACTGCAAAAGATTACGAGCATGAAACACACTGTTCCTAAACTACCAGAAATATTGAGCAATTTTGCAATCTGGTGACTACAGAAATATTACATTTGTTAGCTAATTTTAGCCCTGATTTATGGAAGATGATTTATGTTTTGTTTTTTTTTATGGAAAACCATCACTTAATTTTGAGATTCACAAAAGTGTTCTCTTGATCGATTTTACTTGAAGTAAATGAAACTCAAATTGCTTATCAAAATCACTCTGTTGTGTTTAAACAAACCAAACCAGTTTACTATGGGTCCATATAACTTTAAGCCATTTAGGGTTGTGTGAAAAGAAAATTCATAACCAAAACCATGGCATACAATAAGCGACTAAATAGTTATGATCAATCAGTCTCGCAGTATTCTGACAGAAAAGCCAGCAAAAGCTTTTGTAAAAATGAATTCATTTGTAAGAGCTGTAAGCACATTAATCTTGATTCATTGTAAATCCTTAATTGGAAATGTGATCCATTGCTACAGTCGTGACAGAGTCTTCATTTTATCCATTTTTCAATACGATTTTGAGGACATTTTGCCTCTTGTCACGATATCTTGTTTTCATTATGCCTTTTATTTGCTTGCAATTTTCTTTATTCTCATCAGTGGACACAATCCTCATTTTTGGCAAACTTTGAGCAGTGCCTCTTAAAAACAAGTTGAGTAGGAGAAGTGGAATCATCAAGAGAGACACACGCTTTGATCCTCCAACCAAAAACCTCATAACCTAGACTAGTCATCGCAAGCTTTGGCAGTACACTTTAACTGTATTTCAAAGACAAAAGAAGTGATTTTTAAATTAGAATGTCTTCATTTAAATTAACATGCAATTAACCGTCCAAAAACATTTAATGTTATTGCACTTAATTAGTTTAAGTACTCTTTACTTGTTTTTCACAAGAGAAATAACTGATCTTATTGGATTTAGGTGAACCTGTAAAGTGAGTAAAAACTACATACAAGGTGTAGGCTTTGACTAAAACTATGTAGAGCTTCCTAAATGTTAAAGTGTAAAGCAATAGCTTTGTTTGATGGTGCCTTTTCCCTCTTGTTACTCACAGAAAGATGAACTGGACAACAGCACAATTGAACTTAGCAAAGTGCAAAGCGTTAAGGTGGTTGCAAAGAAGAGGCGTGATCGTGGGCTGCCCAGAGCCTTCGAAATCTTCACCGACAGCAAAACCTATGTGCTGAAAGCTCAAGACGAGAAGCATGCGGAAGAGTGGCTGCAGTGCATCAATGTTGCTGTGGCCCAGGCCAAAGAACGTGAGAATCGCGAGGCCACAACATACCTGTGATCCTTGTTCTGCTGAGGATCTTGTTGGCCAGATGGATGCGTCTTATTGCCATGTTTTTTCGTTATGATATTTTATTAACATCTGAGACAAATGTTATGTCTCAAATGCCACTTTTAACCTTTGCAGTCATCCTCCACATAAATTCCTGCAATGGCAAGCCACAAGGACTGTCAGTTGGTCTTTTGTTACGGTGAGCTTGGCGAAGGCCATCAAGGGCACATTGTGGCCAAAAAGGATCCCTCAGGAGAACCCTTATGAATCATGAAATGATCGATGTGACATCCTACAGACTTACGGACTTCTTAGACACGTGCTAGGAAAGAGCACAAGACCACAAGTGAATATCAAGTGCGTCATTTGGGACATGACCAAAGAAAAAGAGTGACGAACAATGAGGGTGAGCAACACTGAGCTGTGCCTATTGTAAACTTTGCACTGACGCTTGTTCTATGGGTCATATCTTAAAGGGTTACTCCACCCCAAAATTAACATTTTATCATTAATCATTTACCCCAATGTCATTCCAAACCCGTAAAAGCTTTGATTGTCCTCAGAACACAATGTTGTGGCTGTCCCATTGACTGCCATGGAAATTACACCGTCAAGGTCCAGAAAGACATTGTACGATATTTGCGTGCAGCAATACTACAAATTGTTGGATAAAGCCATTGTTTTTGTTTTCTTTCCGTACAAAATGTCAATTCATAAGGTTACGGTTGAACCACTGATGGCAGATGGACTACTCTGACGATGTCTTTCTGGACCTTTACAGTGTTATTTACTTGGCAGTCACTGGGAAAGACACAAGCTTCCCGGTTTTCATCCAAAATATCTTAAATTGTGTTCTAAGGACGAACAAAGCTTTTAGGGTTTGGAGCAACAGGGGAGTAAGTAATTAGGGGGAGTAACCCAAACATTTTTAGAACAGCAATTACAATTTAATCAATCTTTGTCTTCCAGAGAAGTGTAGAAGACTTATTCAGTAGCAGGATTCATGTACATTTAGAGCTGTCACAGTTAACATGTTAATGCATACAGTAAATACACCATTAACACCATTGCCACATTTATTTAGTTTGATGTTTTATACTGAGTTACTGTCTCATCCTGTTTTGTGGTTTCACATTTTGCTATTTGTGCGAGTAACATGTTAACACACAAGCAGAATCCACGTAAATTCAAGAATGTAGTTATTAAATAGATTGATTTTATTTTATTTTATTTATATTTATTTTCTTGAAAAGGAACGGAATGGCTTAGCATGTTAACTAGAACAATTATAGGATTATTCCAGGAGTTCCCAAACTTTTTTGGTCGGTCACATCCCTTAGATGTAATATTACTAGTTTTTACATTTTACGTTAATATTTTCAGAATTTAATTATATATTTACATGTTCATCTTTCTCAAATTTTGATTAGTACTAATCACAATTTATCATGTATTATTGTAGTAGTATGTTTTAAATTTTAAAAATAGAAATAAATTAGTGTTATAAAGTACACACTTATGCTGTGAAATAAAAAAAATAATATTTAATAATGAAGTACTCATTTATTTTTAATTTTTACATTCAGTATAATTGATTATTAATTGTTGTTTTTTTATCAACCCACAAAGCCCTTGCAGTACTCCTGTTTGGGAAACCCTGGTTTAATCATTTGGCAGCCCTCATGTCAGTACATGGCATGAAGTAAGCACTGAAGTTTTCATAATCTTGAATTGTACTGCCAGCTCCTCTGTGCTCCCAGAATACAGCAAGAGCCAATGTTATATTGACAGCAATAATATACTACTACATTTAGCACTTGACTCTTAAACCAATTGAACTATTACAACATACAGCAATAAAACAATTAAGGTGGCTTGATTTCAGAAAAGGACCAAAAGCACCAAAAAGTGCCTCTAATAATCATTGAGTGAAAACATTCACCACTGGAGATGAGAATGTGTAAATGTAGTGACAAAACAGATTTTGGTACATGATGTTCTTTGGCCGCAGAGACTAGCGTGTCAGAAATGTTGATCCATGTCTTTTTGAATAACATAGAGGACCTCTCCGAAGTTCTAGGGAACCACAGAACAATGGCGGTGAAAGAAATTCGTTCCACTGGTATATGTTTCAGAGCTGTGTTTCGTGCGCTGGGGTGGGCTTTCGTATATCTCAAGGCAAAGTTTGTCCTTATTTCTCTACGATTTATATCCATGGATGAATACCAGTTGTGTTGTACAGTAACAGCGAAGCCTTTTATCTATTTATAGTAATAATTATTTTGTCATGCAGACACAATAGGCCTCCTACAATATGTTTTGCGTTGCGACAAACATGAACTGATTTTAAGTAATATGGATTATGGAATCCGATTCCAAAAATTAGTATATCACCTTTTTAAGTGCTCATAATCAGATTACAATTACGTTTTCATGTATTACATTATTACATATTATTCACACAGTGGCAGTACATCATTCATAATTTAGCGATTCTCCCTGATTCTTCTTTTCTTTCTCCGTCTATAAATCATACTGTGTGTCCAATCATGCAGCTATGAATATATTCACATAGACAGAAAGATTATATATAACATATTAAGGAATATATTTTCTTTATCTTTGGTATGTTTAATGGTAAGTGTTAAAAGAGTTTAATAAAAAGTAGAGAATCTATTACCTGAAGTGTGTAATTAGATTACAGTTTTCATTTTTGTAAGTAATCTACCCAGGGTTTGCTTCTATTATGTTTAGATTCAGAGAGAACAGTGAAAATGTATTCCAAATCAGGCAAAATTTGATATTTTCTTCCAGCTTCAGTGATGATGTAGTTAATGTGGTTTCAGTTTCTAAAGATTATTGTGCCTCTTGACATTAATTATGACTTTTAAAAAATGCGGCGTGGGGAATTCACTAAGAATTAATATAGCTCTGTTTATTTGCAAGCGTTGTTTTGTTGCCTGGTTTGTTAAATGAATTAAATTAAGCAATGACTCAAACGTACCCACAAAATTTGTACTGAACACAGTGTGCATGGCACAATTCCCCACTGTGCACTTTGGTTCTGGTTATCAATAAACTATAACAAACCTAGTTTAGGGAAGTTTGTGTCGAAAATGTTCACAATGCAATTTAAATAGTCAATATTCAAACAAATAGTCAAACTTCTTGCTTTAACTAGATATCAGGTTGTTTGTGAATAGATAAAATATCATGTGCCAGTACCATTCATTGCAATTGCTTAAATTAACTTTAATTCAGAAAATAACCAGTACAAGTGGTAGGCACTTTATGGCCAACTGCTGCACAAGCAGAACATAAAGTATCCCAGACCTGGTCCTCTCTCTCCCTCCATTGTCATTTCTCCTCTTTATATGTCCTTATATAGTTCCTCTGCGAGACTCGAGACAAATGTGGCACACAGGTGTCTCTCATTAGCACCCATGCCACTGGCCTCGCTCCATTCCCACGACTCTCAGTCTTGCCGTTTGCCAAAATTATATTATACACAGGGGTCTGTATTCATCTTTCAATGCTTTCTCTACGATGAATTGGTCACTTTCATTCTTCACTTGAGCGATTTTTGGATGACTTTATTCCAAATGAGGATAATTATTGAGTAAGAATTGAATTGGATTCCTGAAACAAAACATTTGGCCATTACGCTCTTAAAAATAAAGGTGCTTAAAAGGTTTTTCATAGCGATGCCATAAAATTTTTGGTTCTACAATGAACCAACCATGTCTTTCTTACCATTTCTTACCATTTTATAATCTAAAAAACTTCTTTTGCCTACAAATAACCTTTTGTAAAAAAGAGAATTTTTTCATATATTAAAGGTTCTTCATGGAACCAGATGCGCCCTGAAGCACCTTTTTAAAAGTATTGTTTAACCCAGGGCTACAAAATATGTAAATCATGGCATGAAAAGCTTTGTCGTAGTTGAAAACAGAAGTATGCCCACAGATGTTCCTTGTTTTGCTTCACAGTGTTGATTTCCTCTGTTTATTTGCTTGAGTTGACAACATAATCCAGTCAGGATGCATGTCAGCATCTTGTAGCATTTATTTAGATCTCACACCCCTAATGGCCCATAACAGATGGACTTTCAGCTCAGCAAGGTGTCTCAAGGTCCCAGAATGTGTGAAGACCCCCCAAAAACATTTCCATGGTTTATTACAAAGTTTTACGTCATTTACCAACTCAACATTCTGACAGTCGTCATGTTGGGGCTCTGAGACAAAATTCAGTTTATTTTGAAAGTGTTTTGTTTTCTGTTTTCAGTTCATCTGATTTGAAATGCACTTCCAGGCAGCTGTATAAACATCTGTCCAATTACTTGCTAAATGAAGGTGTGCACATGGGCACATGACCTCTGACATGAGCACGGCTTATGTTTGTGTTGTTTCTCCTGAGGGACGAATGTTTATTTTCTCTGTATTGAACGCTGGAGGGTTTTGCCCTCTTCAAATGAAGTTACTGAACAGTTTTGTTTAATACTGAAATGTACAGTGAAGGAACTACTGACTGTGAGAGTCTTTTCCAAGACATTCAGTGTTAATAGACATTTTTTTTATAAATAGAAGTATTAGTCATCATAAAATTGACTCCTATTTACTGTTTTTTATCTTGTGAAAGATTCATCTGATTATGTTATTCCAAAGAAATCTAATTTTCCATGTAACCCAATGTGAGTAGACAAATCTGTTTAAGCATTGTTTTAGCAAACACTATATATATATTGACTTCATTCTGGTATGATACACCCTGTGTCCTGGTCATGATTCTCAACAGATAAAATCAAGTCCTGCTCCATATTTTCCTGAATATACTAACTCACAATGAAATATGTAGGGTTGCAAACAGCAATCCATGCTGACATTATGACAATTTCTAATAATTGTGAACATGAAAAGCACACTGGATAAAATCTAAATATTTGTTAGCTATTGTTGTTCATGTTTTAATTATCTGTGTTTATTTTAAGTGTTTTAAACTATATGACTGAATGCTAAAAATAATATTCATTTGTTGAGGATTAGTTTAATTTTAAGTTGAGGAACAGTTTCACTTAATCCACCCTTTATTGACTTATGTAATGAAAAAAATGTTTTTCTTTTTTGTAGTTGTGATGAAATGCAAACTGATTTATTTGTTTCAATAAATAAATCATTAGAATTATTATGGCAGCATTTACTTTCATTACTTTGAATCACAAACACTTAAAGGGATAGTTTACCCAAAAATTACAAATCTGCCAATAATCACCCTCCTGTCATTCCAAACCTGTAAGACCTTTGTTCATCTACACAGCACAAATTAAATTATTTTGGTTGAAATCCAAGAGCTGTCTGACCCTCCAAAGAAAACAATGTAACTAAAATGCTCCCAGACCCAGAGACGTAATAAGTGTTCTATGTGACATCAGGTGTTCAACCGTAATTTTACGAAGCTACAAGAATCCTTTTTATGCACAAAGAAAATACAAATCATTGCAAAGCAGCTTTACAGGAAATTGCTTATTTATGGCAAAATTAGCTAATTCTGTATGTTGTATGGGGGTTGGCATCCTCAGAGGTCCTCTGAGGGGTTGGCATAATCTCTTCTCAGATGTTTGGTCATCTCAGATCACTTAATGGTTGGATCCAGACTGAAACTTGTGTAATTCCTAGTTACCACGCAGAAACAGAGAAACACATATTTACAGAGACATAATTAGCATGGTAAAAATGTTTTGTTCAACCCAAGCTAAAGAATAATGTTTGATCAGATAAAACTGTCGTGCAAGATTATGAGAGGCTTTATGTGTCTTTAATCTAGATTTAAACAGAGAAAGTGCTGTTCCAGACTTTGGGAGTCAAATGTGAAAAAGCTCATCCTTCTTTAGCGGACTTTGCTATCCTAGGTACTACTAAAAGTTCAGAGTTATGCAACCTTAGGGAGCGGGTTGTAGTATAGCGTGGTGGAAGACTAGTCACAGGAGCTAAGCCATTAAGGGCCTTATAGGTAAGTAATACTATATTACTTACTATATGTAATACTTAAATGTTGTATATTTAATACAGAACTTAATAAGTATGCAGTGCAGAGTCTAAAAAACTATGGTAAAATGATCATATTTACTTGACCTCAAAAAGACTCTAGCCGCTGAATGTTGGACTACCAGTAGCTTGTTTAGTGAAGATGCTGGACAACCAGCTAGCAGTGCATTATAATAGTCCAGTCTAGAGGTCATAAATGCATAAATTAGCATAACATAACATGTTTCATAGCTTGCCAGTGTTTCTTAGATGGAAGAATGCTTTTTTGTAATACTGCAAATACGATTTTTAAAAGACAAGTTGCAGTCTAATGTAACACCTAGATTTTTGACTGTAGAGGAAGTACAATACATTTGTCTAGTTGCCAATTGTAATCCAAGAGATTCTGTGTACTGTTTTTTGGTCAAATAGGTAATATCCCTGTCTTATCTAAATATAATAGGAGAAAATTATTGGTCATCCAATCATAAGAAGTTTAATCTGGTCTTTTTGAGATATATAGTGGAGTGTCAACAGCAGAGCAATGAAAACTAATCCTGTATTTTCTAATAATATTACAAAGGGACAACATGTATATTGAAAATAGAAGAGGAACCAAGGACAGACCCTTGTGGTACTCCATACTTTACTCGTGATAACTGAGATTCCACTCCGCGTTTAAATAAACAAAATGTAATTGAAAAAGCTTGCCCTTGAATAACCGTATAGTTTTGTATTTAATCTACACTCAACAAAAATATAAACGCAATACCTTTGTTTCTGCTCCGATTTTTCATGAGATGGACTTAAAGATCTAAAATTCATTCCAGATACACAATATTACCAT
>JAUCNO010000318.1:13936171-13950676 GCA_032353835.1 Enteromius viviparus
ATGTTTGAGAGAAATTGTAATATTGTGTATCTGGAATGAATTTTAGATCTTTAAGTCCATCTCATGAAAAATCGGAGTAGAAACAAAGGTATTGCGTTTATATTTTTCTTTCTACTGACCATCATCATTTCATTGTGTTCCAACAAATTACACTATGTAGACTTTCTAGTAAAGATTTTCAACTTGAATATTTTATTAACCGAGATCCAATGTGTGTTTTAGCAGTGTAGTATGTTGCCTTTGTGAAGTTGATCTTTTCATTGAGTTTTTCATGTTGTTCACACATCGGACAGAGTGACCACATGGGTTGTACAATAAATTGCTGCTACGTGCCTAAACAGCAGTCACTGCACTGAACACAGAGGAATAGCCCTTAAACATCATATGACGGTGCTTCAGCACCCTTGAGTAGACACAGCAGCTTTGCCAAAACATATCCATGTTCAGTTCCTCCCAACAGACCAAAGACACGCTGGACCAGATCCAAAATAAATTCAACCACCATATGTACTACATACACATTACAAACATGAGTATGTCCGCAAGTAAATTACACCATTCAAAAAGCCAACTTCAGTTGAGAAAACATGAACAAGACCTTTGGGAGAATATAGCATTCTGTCTGGAATCTTCTCCTTGAGTTATCTTGGCAGAAAGACTCTTGTTTAGCCTCCCCAAGTCAGCATATAGAGCCTCTACTGACACTATGATGACCAAGCGTGATGCGGCAAGTTTCCAGCGTCAACCAATTTATCTGTCCGCACTGAACGCAAAACAGCTGTGCAAAATGACACAGTCACAGCCAATCAGAATATATTTGATGTTTAATGTACGTTGACGAGGAACAGTCTTTTTCATCCCACTGGTGCATAGATCCATATTGCCCAATCAATTATGAAGAGTAATAATGGTCCTTTGGGATGAAAGTAACGATGGTCTGAAAATTTCTTAGCACTAGGCCAAGAGACGGCCTCTCCGAATGCCATCATGTAATAATTATATATTCATATACGAATGCATAGCTCCTTGTTATTTTAACTTTGTGAGCAGAATTTTGGACTAGTCATTTGTTAATATAAACTAAAGGTAAACTTCATTTCAATTGTCCAATTCAGATTTGGTACTAACTATAAGCAACTAATGTCAACCAGCTTTTAGAGTTTTAACAGACTGTTAGGTTAGGGTCAGTAGTGTTAGTTGACATGTACTCGGAAAGTTACTTATAGTCAGTAGAATGTCTGCTGAAGGGCCAACACAAATACAGTGTTAGCAGATATTAAACTAACGACTAATAGTTGACATGTAGTTGCAAAGTAACTTGAAAATTACCAAAACCAAACCAAATTATATTATGAATTTGGATATGTAAGCATGACTTCATCTGCATACAGTTACATACAGTTAGTCTTGCGTAGCCAGAACTTCTGACTGACAGGTAAAGCAACCAGTCACATTTTGTGACACACACTTGTCCTGGAAATCTTTTGTTCAGCTTTTGCTCAAACCAGTGGAAGTAAAAACAGCATGGCTGCATCAGGGAATAAGTTTTTGCCTTTGTTAACACCAGCAGGTAAGTTTAGGTTTGGTTTTGGTGTTGCGGATATTTCAGCATTATTTCAAACATGGCACCCATATTTATTTGAATTAAATAAAACGTACCTCAAGCAGCATTATAAAAACACTGCAATGCATACCTGTACCGACGTGCCATGGTTATGTATTAAATGTGTGTTTTAGCACCACTCTCTGGACATTTCACTTTAAAACTTTAGCGAAATGTGCAGAATGGTTCATAATTACAGGGTTGCAAAAATGTATGCAGAGGCACATATAATCCTGTATAATCTAACCAATCCAATGACAACTTTCAAACTCCTGAAGTCTTTCCAGTTAAGTTTGCTGTATGCATCAGACGAATTCCAACTATGAATCAATATGTCAAAATCCGCCATAATAAAGCAAACAAGGACCAACTTCGCCGACGGTGCGAAACACCCTGAGAAAAAAATCAACGACAAACAAAAACTGCACGATGTACAATCATTGACTTGGTGTGTGGCTTATAGGGCATTATTATATTATATTATAAACACTGAAGTCATTTTATGCAAAGTTGCTTAGAAACAATGTATATTGTGAAAATCGCAATACTAATAAATTTGACTTGTTGCAGCTCGTTTCGGCATGGTTTTAGAGCTGACATTATCTGCACTGAAAGAAGTTGACCACAGAGCATTCATACTAGAATAATGAGAAAAAAAAGCTAAGTGGTGTTTTAATGCAGGTTAAAGCAGTTCTAGTAGTATTTATTGTCTTTGGCTGGTCTGGTCTGCTTGCGTTGTTCTTTCCGCTCGCCTGCATTTTGGTTTTTGCCTATAATAGTGTATAATAAGCGAAGAAGAACTTTACTGAATCTTGCTCTTCATCCTTCCAAGCTGCCCTTGCTGCCACTTTTAGATCAAATAAATTCTTGCCTTAAAATGTTCCACACTTTGGAGCAAGTATGCAGTGTAACGGTGCAGATCCTAATGTGACAAAAATGTGTAATGGATTTTGGATGAATGTTTAAAGTCTGAGTAAACTTAAGAGTGATAAGCTGTTAAATTGCATCTCACTTTAAATTCTTATGAAGAGTATTGCCAAAAAAGAACAAGGTGTGTGTCATTTCAGTTTCTCTCTCTTTCTCTCTTACACACACACACACACACACACACACAAACCATTTTAGCTGTTTTTAAGGCAACTTTACAAGTGTCCTTCGTAGAAAAGCAGATGATGCAATATAAGTTATAAAAAATTCAAAGATGACAGACAAGAACCAAAATATTACATATATAATTATTAAATATAAAAAAAAAAAAAGTAGAAGAATTTAGCCTAGATGTAATTTTAGTATTGTACCAGTTATGTTAATTATATGTATTTAGTGCCCATAAGTGTTTTGAAAATTTACAAATGGTTAAAGTTTCATGATGGTTATGATGAAGTTAGTTTCCTATGTAGGCAGAAGGCAGTGAGGAAACTTGCTATGGACCATTATTGGAGCAGAGCCATAGATTACATTTGGCAAGTAGACTGTTTTCTAAGTCCAAAACCATTAGCTAAAGTTGTATATCATTGTCTGGTTGTTTTTTTGAAGCTGGACTGTGTGTGCTCGTCACGTGTGTTTTTTGTTTTGTTCATGAGTCTTTTGTTTTTCCTGAACAGTTAAACTGCCTGCTGTTCTTCAGAAAAATCCTTCACGTCCCACAAATTCTTTGATTTTGAAACATTTTTGTGTATTTGAACCCATTCCAACAATGACTGTATGATTTTGAGATCCGTCTTTTCACACTGAGGACAACTGAGAGACTAATGCAACTATTACAGACAGTTCAAAAGCTCACTGATGCTCCAGAAGGAAAAGCAATCCAGGGGGTGAAAACTTTTGAAAGTATGGCGACGTATACATTTTTCTTATTTTGACTAAATATTATATTTTTTTCATTTCGTACTGCCCTTCAGAGACTATTGTGTAATATAACATGCAGGTCAGTACTAAGTAAACAATAAAATGTATTTTGTATGGTCCTTAGGTGATTAGTGTAAAAAGCCAATCAATACCTAATGGGTGAAAGCTTTAATGGAAAGTGACTTCAAGGTGAATATTTCAGCAGTTTATGTATACTCTTCATCAAACCCATTATGTTACCAGCATGCTCTCCTGTAAAATTGCATCCAGGTTTATATTTTTCTGTAGAATATGCTGCGTCATGCAGATGAGGGAAGTAAAAATGTTTCCTGTTGGCTGTGTACAATGGTACAGGCTAATCACTTCTAATCTAATGCCAAAGTTACACAAAAGTAGCAACGAAGTGCATTCTTTACACAGAATGTTTAATGCTTCTCGGAGGTGGCATAAATGCATTTACACTTTACAAATTCTTTAAACCTGCTCTGACCCTGATTTTAATTAAGTGTGGTTTTTATGCTACATTAAGTCACATTAAAGTTGCTCTATGCGATGTTGCAAAATTTTAGCTCAATTTCATTTTTATCTCAAACCGTATGCATCACCTCTTGATCGTCTTGCTGTCTGCCCTCTGAATGCAAAACCCGCTCTCGAAAGACAACACAGAGGCTGCAATACCAAAAGAAAAACTTTAGGCACCACAACAAAAACAAACTTCGCCCAATCAACCGGCAAGAAGAGGTGGTGTTTAATGCATGTTAAACCCCAGCTCTTCTTGCCGATTGGTTGGCCGAAGTTTGTTTTTGCTTTGGCGCACATCCTGTACCCCTAGTGTTTTGCAAGATCGCATAAAGCACCTTTAAGACTCGTCCACACCCCCCTAAAATGGCTCATTGAAACACCAAACTTCTCTACGTCAAGATGTAATATTGTAATATGTAATATTTGCCTAATGCAGCCCAAATGGTCAGGCGAAGAATGAAGGCATGGTTTGAGTAACCACAGCAGTGTTGATGCAGCCAGTCATGTTAGGAGAAGCTGTGTTTCTGTGCAAAAACAAAATCACTTTATTTGGCTTTCCGAAAATAAATGCAGGATAAGCAACTGTAAGCAAGGCTATGTGTTGTTAAGTATTTGCTATTGACTGTTCAAATGTAGAGTTCTGTGCGTGCGTGGCGCAATCCATTGAAATGAATAGGTTTAGGAATAGTGCAGCACATTCCGCATCCTGTGTGAAAGGGCCTTAAAACACGTTGTGTGTGTGTGTGTGTGTGAGAGAGAGAGAGAGAAAGTGAGAGAGAAACAGGGTGACATCACTGTGGAGTTAATAGTGGCTTGTGTGTGGCAAATACATACAAGCGCTGTGTCTGTCACACGACTCTGTTCCAATTTTGGGCTTGAGATAAAAACTACTAAGGCCGTATTAACTGTCTTTACATTTACTTTGAAAGCTGAACTCTTGATTATGGTAAGGGCGTTACATGTCTGCTGCACGCTTGTGTTCCATTCTATTGTGTTATTCGGCCAATCACAATGCACTGTGTCAGCTTAGCTGTGTCAGCTAAGCCGGGGCATAGAGAAGCTACAACAATGTACAGTATTTGAAAATGTTTTTTGGACATTTTTTACAATTAAAGCGTGACAACTAAAAACAATTAAAAAAATTAAAGCATGACAACATATTCTTTTACACCAAACAATGATCTTTAAAATAGCATCATATGACCTCACCTTTAATTTAGCAGTGTAAAGATGCCTTATGCTTCACATATTCTATTCAACCGTCTAAATAAAAAAACAATGTTTACAATATGATGCTCTTCTTTTAAGATGTTTTGTCACTTACACAGCGCAGTGCACTTCAAAGTATTAATAACAATGTGCAGTTGAATTCCAGATATTTTCTCTCCCGTAGAGACAAATACCCCACTCTGTGAGGGGTTGTTTTTGGACATCTGTGGTCTTGGATTTTAAACCACAGTGAATCGAAATCAGTCACTTGCAGAAAATCTCTCTACAGATGATACATCTTTGTTTGTTTAAGTCAGTTACACAGAGTCTCATTAAATTCCAGAATCGACTGTTGTTTAGAGGTTCCCCGAAGACTGAGGGGTGAGAATAGACAAACAAAACACTTAATAATTAAATATAAAAGATTTGGAAATTGCATTAGAAGCCAATCAAATGCATGTAAAAATCCTTGAGTGGGACAAAAGTGAAGCGATGAAGAAACCGCATGAGTCGGCGTATACTAAAAGAGAGGCAGCATGTGTTTTCAATTGGGTCTTCTGGCTGTGATTTGCTTAGAGGCCCTGTGGGGTCCCACATGTGTCTTAATTACCTCAAATTTTACTTTAATAAGATTTTTTTGTTGAGAGTTGACTTCTACCTGATTGGACTCTTGGCTCCAGAGAGGCTGATTTGTGACTTGAATGTAACATTTTAAGTAAATAACAAAACAAAGCCGACACATACTGCTTTAACTCTGTAAAGAACATGCAGAAATGTGATATATGTGACCCTGGACCACAAAACCAGTCTTACGTCGCTGGGGTATATTTGTAGCAAGAGCCAAAAATACATTGTATGGGTCAAAATTATAGATTTTTTTTTTTGCCAAAAATCCTTAGGATAGTAAGTAAAGATCATGTTACATGAAGGTATTTAGGCAATTTCTTACTGAAAATAAGTTCAAACTGATTTTTTGATTAGTAATATGCATTGATAAGATTTAATTTGGACAACGTTAATGTGATTTCTCAGTGTTTAGATTTGTCCGTACCCTCAGATTCCAGATTTTCATTTAGTTGTATCTCGGTCAAATATTGCCCTATCCATCCAAATCATGCATCAATGGGAAGCTTATTTATTCAACTTTCAGATCATGTATGAATCTTAATTTCGGAAAATTAACATTTATGACTGGTTTTGTTTTCCAGGGTCACATATGAGCAATGATACAAGTCACATATGATACAAGTACAGGAAGCACACAATCCCAAAAAGAACCTATGATGCAACGTCTTGGCCTTAGATAAAGTGAGATTCACTGTTAAAATCATTCTTGTCTGCAATATAATCACACCAGAAACAAGAACATTTTAAAAAGGAGACGTTTCTTTTCAGAATTGTGTTTATATCTTACAATTCACAAATCTGTTTTTTATTCAGATTTTACATCTTGCAAATCAGTTCTTATGTTTTTTTCTAATGTTTTTATATTCCTAAAATTGCAAATGTATTCCACAGTTCAGACTTTTCTTCTCAGGACTGCATTTCTGACTTTTCAATTCTAAATTTAAATCTTGCTATTGTTTATATGTATATATATTTTGTTTTTAAAATGGCACAGTTATATCTAGGCTCTTAGGATAGCAAAAGAAAAGTAAGAATTGAGTTATCTCAGAATTACAAGAAAAAAAAGGTCTAAATTATGAGATGAAAAAAGTCTCAAGTACTTATTTATTAATGTTCATTTGTGGAGGTAATCTCAGTGAAAAACATAACTATATTTTACAAGGTGGTTTAGAAATATAAGTAATCATTAAGGTCAGCTCATAAGCATAACTGCCACTGGGGCATTCACTGATATAAAAATAGTTACAAATTTCCATAAGATTGTGTTGTTAATATGGTCATTTATTAATAAATTTACAAATCACAAAACCTTAGTTTGCTTGGACTATGGTTTGTGCCATAAATATTATTTTTCTAAAGTCCCTTGAAAGCCATTGTGTAATTCCCACTCTGCTCATCAGTATCATAAACAACTTCATCAAGGCACGTTTGTCATTTGATTGATGAAAAACGCACATTCTTCTCTAAACTATACGTATGCATGTTCTCTGCACATATACATGTCCGTTCAGTAACCTAACTGCGCTGTGCTTTCAGAATATGATGTTTAAATTATCATCCAGCTATTGACTCGATCCATCTGTTCGAGCTCTTAACGGGAATTGCTGTGTCAGTGCAATGGTTAAATAACGTGAAAGTGACGCTCTGTGAGAGCTTTGGCAGACTTTAGGAGCAGAACCCCTGCGCACCAGAAGGCAGGCCAGTTTCAGAGTCTGGTTTATGAATCGTCTAACATGGATTATGGTATCTCCAAATATATTAAATAAGAAAGCCTTGCTCAGTGACTGGGATGGTTTTTATCTGCTTCATACGAATGTCATAATCAGGGACTGGGGAATCTGGGAGTTGTGTCTAACCATATAGAATAACCTTTTGCACACTTGCAGTGAAGTAATGAATAAGTCATAAATGACCGAATATTGCACTCGCTATGGGAGTTAATGTGTTCGCATACTATATATCTAGTTAATGCAGATTTATTACACTTTCTTTTAATTCCAGTTATACAATGCATTATAAGGGTGTTCATTAATTAGGCCTATCTCATGCATTATAGCATATTTTCATTAATAATTGTAGCCAAAGTTAAAATGCATGATAATATTTGCCATTCTATGTTGTTTGTCATTTGTTCTAATGCAAATTTTGATGGATCCAAAACATACAACATACTGACAATGAGAAACCATGATAATCCATGAGATCATATGATGTTATAAGGTGTATTAAATGAATGCAAACTACTTTTAGGCTTCTTGTTTCTTATAAATCAGAAGGTTTTAAAGCAATTCTGACACATTTTGTTTAAAAGTGAAACTGCAAATTAAATGCCATAAATGATTTAGTGACTTAAATTCACTCTGTGATACTTTTAAAGTCCCCTTTGGAGATTTTGTTGTATGGAAAAGAGCAGCCATAACATTCTTCAAAATACCTTTGTGCTTTAAAGCCAATCGAAAGTCATGCAGATTTTTAATTGAATTTAATCTTTTGAACTAAATATTCATTTTTTGATTTACAAAGGCAAGCAGTACGTAAGACGTCTCAGAAGTTGAGCACGAATCGTCAGATACAGTGCAAAACAGGTGTGGTCAGTTGGAACTGTGCGCGACAACATTATATTACAACATTATGACACACTGGACCGACTGAGGTCTCGGTTCACTTATGTCTTCTTCTAGTATAAGACAGACTGCTGAACAAGCAGGCTTATGAATGTTTAAAACAGCACCTCTAGTGGTTGAGTGTAATAATAAATCTTTGCTAGACAGACATTGCCCTCTTGTGGGTCAGTGCATGTAACTTGATGAAGGTCAATGGCAGAAACCTGCTGGGAAACCAAACAAACGCAATGTGCTCTTGAAGTGACTCCCCTAAGAGGCCCATAAAAAACGACCCTACCTCCACCCTCCGAAAAACCACCCGGCATTAGCACAACATTCAGATTCAATGATTCAGGCTAAAAAAACTGCAGGAACGATTATGTCATATTCATATCTTAGATTTCTGTAAATTGTGTGTTATTTGAATGGTTGCTGGTTTACAACTAAACAACGGGAAATCTTTAATAAGACCTTTCTGACATGGGAATATGAACTTCATGGCAAACTAAGCATGACAAGCCCATAGGATTTCATTAAACAATCTTTATCAGAGTATTCACACTGATTCTGTAACTTGCCCATAAACAGACAGTAATGAGATTAGAGAACATATACATACTTTTAAATGTAATATTTTTATGTTTATCTTTCGCAACAGTTACAGCAGCACATCTCTCTGGCGTAGTGTCAATATATTTCCTGCATGAGAACTTCAACACGAATGTTATCCCATGCTTTCTGCAGCTCGAGCCAAAGGCTTTCCTTTGACTGTTCCATAGATCTGTCCAGTTTATTTCCAACTTGCCCAAATTGATGTCCAGGCTTTGAGGGGGCCTGTCCATCATTTTCAATGTGGTTTTGGCAAAAGTTCTTTTTATAGGTATTGCAATAGCCAACTCAACAAAAACAACTGAAACCTCTTAAATATGAAAAGTGTTCTAACAATTTTGGCCACTAGTGTGTATGGTTAATAGATGGTTATGCTAAATTTTCATACCAGTGTCTTTAAAAAAAAAAAAAAAAAGATTGGCGAGACTTCTGAATTAAATCACTGCTTTCTAAATTCAGGCTGTTATTTTACACTTATTCTCATTATTATAAACATGCGAAATTGAATAAATAAAAATATAATGTCTAAGAAACATTTGCATTGATTGAGGGGCAAAAAACTAAATTGTGAAATTGAATTGGACACAAACAGGAATTTAATAAATTATGATTTAATGAAATTTGACAATGTCATGCATCAAGAGGAATGTCATTATCCCAACATGTGTGAAAAGACATAAATAACTGCATAATTAACTATGCAGAAATACTCATATGTATTCCATGTGAAGTCTATTTCGGTCACACTAATTAACGGTCGTTTAATTTTGCTCCCAAAATCCTACACTTACATTAATTTGATTAATGTAATTCTATTTCAATTCTTAATTTGATTCCATTTTGAATTCTGCTACCTCGATTCATTTTCAGGAATTGAATTTGAAGTTAAACGGGATTTTTTAAATTCTTTTTGCCTTGTGCGCAACCTTGATTCAACCTTGATTGAGTTCATTTCAAGAATAAAACAATGCATTAAATAGTGAAATAAAACAATAAGCAAAATGATAGTAATCAAACAAGACAAGGTTTTTTTGTAGCACATTTCGAATAGAATGGTAATTCAAAGTGTTTTACATAGAAAACAATAAAAGAGATAATTGCATGCAGTGTGTATGTAACCATCAGGCATGCGCAGCCTCAAACCTCTCTCTCTCTCTCTCTCTCTCTCTCTCTCGTCTGTGCCATCATACAATAACAGTGCTCTAAAAGCTCATTCTCACCATAGCAACCTTAGAAGAACATAAAACACTTGATGAACGATATCAGAGGGGGTGGAAAGACCGGACTTACATGTTATGTCACCCTGAGAAATCTGTTTAACAGCACACTGGAGAGAAGCAAGGCATCATGGAGTAACTGGCACTCACAGGTAACTTCTGTCTCGTTTCCAGTTAACAGTTGGATGGATCTGCAACCTGAAAAGCGAAATTTCTGGTAATGTGTATTTATGTGAAAGCTTACAAGATGCAAGTGGTCTGATCGTTGTTTGGGGTACCATAGGAGTTTAATAGCATTACTAAGAAATATGATTTAAATAATTTGACTGTAAATTATAGAAAATCACTTCATATTGATGCCTAATTGTTCATCTTCCTCAGCAGCAGTGTATCTGCGCATTAGCATGTTTTTAAAAGATATTTTGCCTTGATAAATGGCTAGGCAGGAGGCAAGGGCAGAAGCCAGCTGTCCGCCCACATAATCTTGAACTCCCACGACATGACAGGCCGTACACGCCTCCAGATCTCCTGTGGCTCATAGCTTGAGGTGGAACACGCTTTCACACTAAGGATAACACTTAAATTTCTTTTCGTCTTTCAGTATGAGTGCACAGACCGCACAATGAAATAATACACCCAAGAATGTACATTCTACTTTTTTCTGTTGAACATAAAAGATGATATTTAGAGAAATGTCTTTTTTTGACCCATACCTACACATATTTAGTGTGGGTTTAGGTGGGTTTAGAGTGGGTTTAGGTGTAGGTAATTCGTATGAGTGAGATTGTACGAATTTGTACAAATTAGACATCTCGTAAAATGTACTTTTTGCAGTGAACTCGTGATGCACGTGTCAATGGTCAGCAAAACCAGCACAACCAACATTGTTCCGAAATCCACAAATTAAAAAGTCCTACAGGTTTGAAATTAAATTATTTTTTTGTTTTGTTTTTTGTTTTAGGGGGAAACTACTGTAAGAAAAAAAAAGTAACTTTAATTTAAACCAAACTTGGGATATGCATTACTAAAACTATTGCTCATACAAGCGATCAAATAGGCGAAAATACTTAAATTTAATTTCAATTATACATTACATTTTCTGTCTCAATTCATATTCAGCAATTGAATTTGACGTTCAAATTTCTCAATTAATTTCTGCATGGTGCACAACCCTGACGATAGTATACTCACTCCAAACATTAAAATGCATTGAATTGTGAAAGATCCCAATAAGCGAAATGGAACATACAAAGTACTGTATTGTATTGTAACAGGGACAAGTTAGCAAATACTATGTGTGAAAATATGTTACTTACAATGAAATTCTAATAATCTCACTAAAAAGTTTTCTGCGTTGTCCCCCTCTATACGACTGACTGCCAGTAAACTTAGTGAAAACTTTTAAAATAGTACAATTGCAGCCATTGTTACCATGACAACTGTGTCTCTAGATAGAATTACAGCAGAAGGACTGATCTTTGAAAACATTTACTGAAAGATCAATATGGAATTTCTGAAGCCACTGGGACAATGACTTTATAGGTTACGTAATTTACACACTCTTAAATTCGATCATACTTTAAATGTAGGTCAGAAACAGTCCAATTTAATGATGCAACCAAACTGGCTGAGAATCTTCTAACTGCTGTAAACCTTTACCACCCCCTGGTGGAATCAGTGTATAGTTTCCCAGAAACTACATATGTATGTAGAACAGTACAGTATAATCTAATGAGCAATAAAAATGAGTACGTGGTAAATCAATTCCCTGCTTTTTCCTCCACAGACTATCCTTCTGCCATGGCCCACGCAGGCCCCGAGGTGCACTGGAGGTGGTTGGAGCTCCACGACTCAGTGTCTATGGGGTCTGTGGAGAGGAAGGTCCGAACGACTGCAGGGACCAGACAGTGGAGGATCCACCGTCGACCCAAACCCAGACACTCCTTTCTGGATGAACGCAGGCTGCATTACGCTGCTTGGGATGGATGCCTGGACCAAGTCAAGGCCATGCTGGAACTTGGTGTGCCTGCTAACTGCCAGTTAGTGATCTAAAACCTTGGAATAGTCCATCCAAAATAAATGCCATTATTGTCATATTATTATATGTAATTCCAAATGATGCTATTTTTTAAGGTGAATTACGTTTGACCTGTTAATGGAGAAATATTGCACATTTTTAATGATTGGATTTTTTAGTTGATAAAGTGGCAAATAATTGTAAAGTTTTTGCTCTCATATACAGTGTAAAAGTGCATGTCCATTCATTTACATGCATACATAAACTAATATTTAATGGTTTAGGATGTATCACTTAACTACGTTTAAAGCCTTAAAATAAATATGTTCATCATATAAAGAGATATTATCTCTTTACAAGAAGTGGATCAATTTAGCTATATTTTTATGATGAATTTATTCCCAGTTATTACAGTGTAAAAATAGTAATGTGTACCTGTTGTGCTATTCCCAAAATAAATATATTGCCATATTTTTGCTGACTGGACCATTTTTACATCCAGGGACCCGTATGGTTGGACAGCTGTCCACCATGCCTCCTTCAAGGGTCATCTCATGCTGATCAAGTTCCTGTTGCAAACCGGTCAGGTGGAGGTAAATAGCCAGGACTTCTTCAACTGCACTCCCCTGCACCGCTCCTGCAGTGGAGGAAACCCTGAGACCACAGACTTCCTCCTCCAGAAGGGGGCGTCACATTCAGCGAGGTCCTGCTCTGGTCAGACGGCCCTTCACCTGGCTTCAGCCAGCGGACACCTGGGCACGGCTCGGGTTCTGCTCCAGCACTTGGCCTCACCGAACCCCCAGGACTTTCATAAGTGGACACCCCTGCATTGGGCAGTTTTTGGAGGCTGGGGTGACATGGCGGAGCTCCTGCTAGATAATGGGGCAGACGTGGAGGGAGGGAAGGGTGTGGGCATGAGCCCCCTGCAGCTGGCGGTGTTGGTGGGGAATGAGGCGGGGGTGAGGCTACTGCTCCACAGAGGTGCAGATGCCAATATGAGGGGTCCTAATGGCCGAACAGCCATGCATCTTTGTGCCTGCTCTGGAGACAAGAAGGTGATTAACTGTGGGCTTAAACCAAAAGATTTTATTTTATTACGTTACAAGTCCTGCCACTAGCTTATTCTAAAAATGCCACCCTTTTAAATCTGCTTGCAGTGCAACATCTACCAACTGTTTTCAGGAAAATCTGCAGACACCAGAGACTGTGTAAATAAAGTTTCTGGTTGGAACCCTGGGTAGTGGGACACTTAATTAAATGCAGCTTAATGACACAATGATGATAAAAATGATACATAAAAATGTCAGTTACTTTACAAGACCTGTGATTAAATAATGTTATGCTATCCAGTGCCGATCATGTAATTGTTCTCTTTAAAAAAAAAATCTGTATACATGAAGTGTCCCATAAACACCTCAATGCATTTGTTTCCAATCAACCCTATTACCGCAGGATAGCTTGCATTTGCCAAGACTGAATTCAAGGTCTTCCTGCCCTTTTGGCTGTGTTCTGTCAGAGTCACGCCAACTGCGCTCCATGAAACAGATGGCATTTGTGTGGGTGAAGGGCAGTGTTCTGTTCCTGTCTCCTTAGCACCGTTTGATCTTTCTTTTACTCTGTACTTTTCATCTGTCCGTATCTTCTCCTTTTCTATAGATCCTTCAGCAGCTGCTAACAGGAGGTGCTAAGGTTGATGTCAGGGATGGAGATGTGGCGTCTCCGCTGCATCTGGCTGCCCGCGGTGGCTCCAGGGCTGTGGTGCACTTGTTGATTCTGAACGGAGCTGGACTTGAGGACAGGGACAACCTCAAAATGACACCACTGCACTACTCGACACTCAGGGACAATGTTGAGGCTGCCAAACTGTTGCTGCACTATGGGGCAGATGTGAATGCTGTGGAGAGGCTCGGACAGACACCTTTGCACTTGGCCACTGAGAGGGGTCACTGCAAGGTGTGTTGACTCTCTCTTATTTTTATGGTGTCCAGATGTTCATACACTACCAGTCAAAAGTTTGAAATAATTGAGATATTTGATGTATTTGAAAAAAGCCTCTTATGCTCACCATGGCTGCATTTATTTGATTATAAATACATTAAAAACTGTAATATTAAATGTTGATGCCATCTGGGATTAATTTTGCTTTCATACAGCAATTAAATGTTATTATAAACACAGCCATATCACCCTGCAGCCCAAGCCTGGTTGCCCACTGAAGCTAAGCAGGGTTGAGCCTGGTCAGTACCTGGA
>JAUCNO010000318.1:13957421-13968297 GCA_032353835.1 Enteromius viviparus
TGTAAAGCGCTTTGGGTGTATGGCAATACACAGTAAAAGCGCTATATAAATGCGTCATTCATTCATTCATTCATTCATTCATTCATTCATTCATAAAAGTTTACCTGCACCTTTTCTTTCTCACTTCACTTTATCCACAGGTCCTCAAGGTTTTGCTAGACACAGAGGCTGATCCTGCTATAAGGAGCAGCTGGAGAGAAACAGCATTAGATGTTGCAAGGGCACACAATCATCTGGGTGTAGTCCAGCTCCTTCAGCAACACCAGGTGGTCAGGATGAGAAATCAAGCTCAGGACACTGTGGAGAAAAAGAAGAAACAGTGAATTAAAAAGGGTTAGTTCGCTCAAAGATTAAAATTAGCCTCTCTTTTACTTACCGTCGAAGCATCCAAGGTGTATGCCAAAGAGTTATCCATTCTGAGTTATACTTAAAATTGTCGAGGTCCCTCCAAGCTTTTTTATGGAAGCAAGCGGGCGTTTGTTCAGAAGATGTGGCTTGTTTTATATCAGCAGCAAAATCTGAAATGAATTGCCCCATCAAAGTTGTTTCTAATGCTCAAATAGCATTTAAAAGGCTTATTTTTCAAACTAGACCATGCAGTTTCAGGTTTCTATGGAAACTAGAGCTTCTAACAGCTGCTGCAGTGATCCATTGACTTTAGAAATTAACGATTGGTTCTTTTATTCGAAGGCGGGACTATCCCACCATATTGCTTGTTGCACTTTCTCCCATTTAAAACCGTCTTTGTATTTCTATACTCTTTCATAAAAAAAAACAGGCTAATTTTAATTTTTCGGTGAACTAACACTTTATGGTCTATTCACACCGGGGATTTCTATTCTATTTCTATTCTAGCTGATTGATTATAAAAAAACATTGACAGCCAATCAAAAGCCAATTGACTTTAAAGGGCTAAAGTTATGGTTCTCTATATAGTTAATGCCTTGGTGTGAACTGCCCTAAGTCACATTCCAAGAATATTTATAGGTTGGTCACATAGGAATTCATGTAACTGAGAATTGTTTTTGAGGGAAAACGATTGCAGATTTTGCTCAGGTTTAGGTTGGTCATGCAAATATACTGCAGTGAACAACAGAAAGCTTGTTGAATTGAAAGTTACTTCTGTGAGAGCTGTATATACCGTAATTATGACTAGGGGCATTGCTACAGATCATGGGACATTTTTTGACGGTGGATAAATCCTGTGGTAATAACTGTAGTGCCTAAAGTATTTTGTTGTAAAGTGTGTTATATTTTTAAGGGTCAATATAGAATAAAATCACCTTCAACATTCAGACACTGGAGTGGCAATTTCTAATAAAGCATGAAGCATTAACAGAAATTCTTAAAGAAATGAATGGAAAGGATGACGAGTGGCCAGGTATGGTGTTCCATAGTCAGAATTTGAGCTCTGCGTTTCACACAGCAGTAAATAGTGAGCAAACACACACACACACACACACCACTTAATCCTTTTAAAACATTTAAGGAGGAAGGGTTAGCCTTAGTAGCACTAAATGCTGCACTCTCAAAATGCTGGGCTTAATGTTAATTTATTAAAAAATATTTATTCGCAACCTATTTTGGGTAAATGCATTTAAAAAAATAGTAAGCAATGTTAAACACCTCCAAATGTTGGGTTAAACATTTTACCCAACTGCTGGTTTAAAACAACCTAATTGTGTGACCGAAAACACTGGCAGCTAACAATGCTTTGGAAAAAACGGTTAATCTTAAAAAAAAAAAAACAATGAAATACAACAATTTGTTACCATTTTCATAAGACATTGTAATTTGATGAAACATTTTGTTTTATCAGTAACTGTAACAGCCTACAGTTAAATTTATTTTGTAATTACATTTTGTAATTCTACATTTGAGACTCCCACTCAGTGAACCTTTCATATTCTGCCAAGGAAATCTGATTGCACTGATGAAAAATATATTATGGAATATGTTTTATATTGTCAAAAAAATTGTTTCATTAATTTTTTTTTTTATCCAGAGGATCGTTCGTATCAGATCAATCAGTTGATTAAGTTTCATTACGTCAGGTAAACAAAAGTGGACCGTCCCCGCCATAGACATATATAGGTCTATGGTCCCCGCGGATTGATATGTACTGCACACAGAGCTCAGTTCCTGTCATCAGCGTCATAGGAACTTCCCGTCAGTATCCAGTCACTGTTACAGCACACTTACAACGATTGTGATATAAAATACACATATTAGAACCATTGGTCTAGGGATTAGAATTTACAAATTTAACTAACGAATTTATTACGAGTTTGTGAGGCTTTTACAGCAACAAAATAAGTTAAACAGCATGGTTATTACGCATTTTTAAAAATACGCTTAACTTGGATACAAATGTGTTGGCATAAGTTGTCATGCTTGCTCCTGTGTAAATACGTGGAGTGCTTAATGTATTAATTGATGTTGTACGTGATTAAAATACATTCATTCGGATCTACAACAGGCCGCGGAATTACACAAGTCTGTTTGTGATGCTTACGTAAAGCAACGTTCAATTCTGACAGAAAAAAAAACACCTGGAAGCACACGTGTCCTTTATAGTAACGGAATGCATTCAGTTCCACCTGCAGGAGGCGCTGTGAAAAATAAATCCGCGCATTAATTTATTAATTTAATTTATAGTTCCAGCATAACATCACATTATTAAAGGGTATAATAATTTATGGGCACAACAAAGTACTTTAAAGTCATTTGGTGGGTTACAGTGTTGAATAAAGTAACAGTTATCTGACAGCGATTGGCTCGTTGAGGTCACATGACACACCTCTGCACCAATCAGCGGACTGCTCCATAAGCAGCTATGTGTAGTGCTGTTTTCCGCTCTGGGTTACGAAGCTGTCTATTTCTAGATTGTAACGTCCTCGGCAGGTACCGACGACAGCGATCATGGAGGCGTCGGTGGCCACCGGTCCCGCCGCAAACGCGCCTGCTAATAGCGAGGGCATATTAATAGGGGATAAAGTGTATTCCGAAGTCTTCCTCACCATCGATAATTCTTTAATTCCAGAGGAACATCTGTCCCCGACCCCGTCTATGCAGGACGGCCTCGACCTGTACACCGAGACAGACCTGCGGATCCTGGGCTGCGAGCTCATCCAGTCCGCCGGAATCCTGCTGCGACTGCCGCAGGTAAATAATTGGTTTGTCTAACTGCGTAACGTTAAACGATTACTGAAGCTGTGAAATGACGCTAGCTTGAAATAAACCACCGAGGTGACATTAACAAACAAGAACCCATAACACAACACAAATCAGTCGTTCAAATGACCAATAAACAAAAAAAACCCAACAAAAAAAGTAGATTTATTTAGAAATTAAGTGTATGCACTGTGTGTAATCTAGAGGTAATTCTGAACGTCTTGCGCGAGCGGTGTCTATCGGCTAGACAAAAACAAAATGGCGGACGCTGCTTTTGAATCGAAACGGCCCGTTTATATTAAAATTTCTTTAATCGTAATTATGTTTCAGGTGGCCATGGCGACCGGACAAGTGCTTTTTCATCGATTCTTCTACTCGAAGTCTTTCGTGAAACACAGTTTTGAGGTAAGAGAATGAAGTCGTACGTACAAGCAATGCGGATGGCCGCCATGTTGTTTGAGTTACAGTAAATGACATTCAACCGGATTATAGCTCAGTGGTGTAAATATTATTTTTAAATGTCATAATAGGATAGTTGCGAACTGCCTAATAAGACGGCATTTTGGGCATCATGAACCTGTTAGAAAGGATTACGGTTTAGCCTAGTTAGTTCACTACCTTGGCGGACATTTTTAGTTATTTAGATAGATAGATAGATAGATAGATAGATAGATAGATAGATAGATAAGTAAAAAAAACTATTTTTTTGCCCTATTAAGATGTAGCTGTAGACCTTTTTCCTCTCTTGGTTGTTGCAAATACATTTCATTATTATTAAATTGTCAACCATTAATGTAAAATGTTGTGTGCTTTTTAATATTGTTTTCACAGCTCTTTCTGCCATCTTTTCTCTCTCTAGATTGTGGCTATGGCCTGTGTTAACTTGGCTTCAAAGATCGAAGAAGCCCCTCGGCGAATTCGGGACGTCATCAATGTGTTCCATCATTTAAGGCAGCTCCGAGGCAAAAGGTAAGCATGTCTCATTCTCGCAGAGTTTCCTCTGTCCGTTACCCGTGCAAGCAACCTCCCACCTTAACTGATTTATTTTTCTTTGGATAACGTTTAACGTCATCACCTCAAATTGTAAATGATTCAGGTGTACTTAAACATGTTAACTGTGAGTAGTCGGTGCACTTCTGTTTGTCGTTGATATGATGTCTTGATTTTGTTTGCTTTATTCTAAACCATTTTAAAGCTTTTCAGTTCCTTCATCAGTCATAATTGGTAGTAACAGCAGGATATTCTGATTACCTGAGCAAGTAAAAAAAAAACGTTCAGACGGCTCAAAAGTGTATTCTTGAGAAAGGGATGCCAATTGAGCTATATTTTGGCTGATTACTGGCTAGTATACATTTAATTCCAGAATGCAGTAGAGAACAATTTAAAGAGGGTAAAAAGGAAAAATTGTTCATCTGAAATCAAGGACGCGGTATTAACTTGAATTCTTTTTTCCCTTGCAACCAACTAACAGCGACCAGCTACATTTACCAATGCCTGGGTGATGTGGAATGGTACGTAGAGATGAAGCAGTCGGCATGGCAACAGTGAGCGAGGTGTCGCTTCCCCCCCTCCCCCGGGAGAAGCCAGTGGTCTGAAAGCGGTCACTGGGATATCGGGGATCGACAGGTTGGCCGCTGGTCCGAAGCGTCTGGGTGACTCCTGTATCTCAGTTTAAGCTTATTGTCTCTGCCAGCACAGGTGACGATCTTAATTTTCATTTCATTAAAAAGAAAAAGAAAAGACACCTCACCACCACACACGTCATAGCTTCCACAGAAATATTTCACGCTGCACATGCAAGATTAAAATCTCTTAAATATTCACATGATGGGTGCTGTCAGGGTCGCATACCGGGAATGTGCTGCTTTCTTTTCATGTTTAGACCGGGTGTCTTTAGACAATTTATTGTCCAAAGTTCACAATTAAATGTTACGTCATATCTAGAACTGTCATTGTGTGCTTTTAACTCTTCGAAGCGACTAACCACGTTGATTAGTGTAGATGATTTAGATGTTGTATGATTATGATTGTAGTTACCATTGTGTAAAAAACACACAACCCCAGAGATTGTGTTTGTGCTTGATGAAATATCCATGCACTTGTGGATCGGTGCAGTGAAAATAAAAACCAACTGTGTGGGGGGGGCTATTTAAATGGTTAAAGCAGAAGAGAGAAGTATTTAATTTGTGTTAGGTTAGTATAATATAGATTTTATTTTTGTACTTGAATGTACTTTTCGTCAAATGTTACATTTGAAGTGTTTCTATTATCTAATCAGGACTGTTCTAGTATTTCAGTAGGTTAAGGAGTATAAGAATGAATTTAATTTAGATGGCTTTAGTTAGTCGGTATTTCTTACTCTTGAATTGTATATTTAAGTGAGCACTGTTGTTAACCTGACACATCTGAATGCCATTTTTGAAATCATGACTCAGCGCTGTTAGCATGTCATGAACTTGTTCTACTAGTAGTGTTTATGATGAAGAGCTCCCAGCGACTGTGTTTACTGTGTGTTGAGATTTTTGCTGCGTTTGTGCACCAAGACTGACCCAGTTAGTGTGTTATTGGTTTTATTTTTTTACTTTCTGTTGAAGCTATGATGTGGTGAGAGGTGAAGCATTTTTTTTCTTCTCTAACAGTCACTCTTGGCAGTGTTAAGTCTTACACTGAAATTACAGGAGTCAAAAAACTGGACCTGTTGCCTGTAGTTGGTTGGAAGGGAAACAGAATGATTTGAAATTTCAAATGAAGCAAACAAAAAAAAGCATTTTTTTCATTGTCTTGAATAGTATTTGAGTCAGGGGAAACGATTTTACTTTCGTTCCTTCACAAATCAGGAGTCCAAGTCCATTGATACTTGATCAGAACTACATTAACACCAAAAACCAGGTGATAAAAGCTGAGCGGCGTGTGCTGAAAGAGCTGGGCTTCTGCGTCCACGTCAAACACCCACACAAGGTACGTCCTGCTGTTAATATTGAGTAGACATGAACGTTTCTTTTAAAGAATTTAAGCTTACCGTGCAGTCTCGTTGTGTTTGTAGATTATCGTCATGTACCTGCAAGTTCTTGATTGTGAGAAGAACCAAACGTTGGTCCAGACAGCCTGGTGAGTAAATATACAATCCTGCATTGCGTGTCTAGACACTGCGGTGTAACCAGTAAATAACCCCTCTGCCTCCGTTACGTAACTTTTCTGTCCCCTCATCTGATGGTTGGGTGTATTCGTGACTCATGTGTGTTGGTGTGTGTCTTCTGATTTAAATCTCTTGTTCATGGCTGTAAGTAAAAGAAAATGGAGACCTTAGTTTAACTTTGTCCTTTCTTTCTACTCTTTGATTAAAGGGTAGTCCATGATGGTAAGTGTCATAAAGAACCTCTGAACTCTGCTCCTCCAACCACATGACCTCAGGAGTCTCCCCCCATTGGCTGCCCTTCTCGAGACAGCCAATCCAGTGAGAGCTCTCTGCCCGAGAATCACTGAAGGGGGCCTTTTCCAGCTGCCAGCAGCATCTTGTTTACTTGCGGTTGTCCACAAGGATTTGTATTTTTGTTTTTGCTTCAAGTCTCAAGATTTCTCACTTTTCTTTTTTTTTAAAGGTGGTTTTACTTTTAATATTACTTTAAACAGCCTGGACATTTGAATTCATAATTAGACTACTACAACGACTATATTTAGTTGGTCTTGTCTTCTTGTTTCCTAAAGGTACTCAAGTGTAATGGGTAAACCACCCAAAAATGAAAATTATTCACCATGATATCTACTCAAACATATATATATATATATATGATATTCTTTTCTACATAGAACAGCAATGGAAAAACTTCACGTTGCTTTAAATTTATGGGGATAAGCATATTCTTAGAACTTTTTAAACTGAATATTTAAGCAAAATCCCACCCTTTGATTTCATTTGTGCTGCTGCATATTCAAAATGGTCTTTTTTTGATATGCTAGTGGTATAACTACTTCTCAGTCAGAGGTATCGTATGGCTTCGGAAGACTTGTAGTATGCAACACCATGTGCTTTTAATATGTTTATATATATACACCATATGCATGCATTGTATGGAGGATCTTAAATTTTCCTTTTTTGGCGTTCCGCTGAGGAAAGTTTAGATTCAGAATCACACAGTGGTGAATAAATGACCGTTTTCATTTTTGGTGAACCATTCCTTTTAAAGATATAATTGTTATCAATAATTTGGTATGAGGTGTTGTTTTATGGGAACTCTCTCCTGTTCAGTATATGCTTGAATGACTCAGCTTTTCCATATAAATCAATGATCTGAGGCCTGCAACATAAACTCTTTAGCGTTTCTGTTCCAGCACAATGCACTAAGTGTAGTATTTTCCACACTTTTTATAATGAGCCTTTGGGTCCATAGTGTCCATCTGCCTGTTTGCTTTTTTAAGCTTTGCATCCCATATCTGGCAGTCATTCAGAAGATAGAGCCTTTCTGTCTCGAGTCTTCATTTAGCCATCTAGTCTGAGCTATGTGTGTGTGTGTGTGTGTGTATATATATATGTATATATATTCATTCCCAGAGCAGCTGCTCTCAGTCCCGCTTTGACTCCTGGTCACCATGCATGATGTTTAGTGTTATGTGTTGCATGCAATGCTACACCCCCATTCTCTACATTTTGTACATTCATCTGCTTATTTTGGGGAAAGCTATTATTTCAACAGTTTTGAAGAAGTGCAGTTGTAGTAATTAGTTGCATGCAAACTAGTTGAAGGCGTTGTATTTTTGACAAACTCTTGAGCTTGTCTGTGTACACGTATGTGCACTAAACACGTCCGTCCGTACTGCATGCTTGCCTTTACACGTTTGTAGAACAACATAGGAACGTGAGGCAGAGAGGGAAAGGGCAAAGTTCAACTCAAGCCTCCATTTACATTTGGTCTTTTTATTAGTATCATGTGACACACTTCGTACACACATTTCTAGATGAACAACCCACGCAGGAAAATGGCAATTTTGTGGTTCACCTTTTGTGTTGCAGGAACTACATGAATGACAGCCTTCGCACTAATGTGTTTGTGAGATTTCAAGCTGAAACCATCGCCTGTGCCTGCATTTACCTCGCTGCACGAGTGCTGCAGGTACTAAACCATTCACTGTCCTTCATCTCTACCTGTGTTCACTCGGAGCTCTGGTTTTGTTAATTCTTTTGCCCCATTTCTTTCTGTCAGATAACATTACCCTCGCGGCCGAACTGGTACCTTCTGTTTGGTGCCACGGAGGAGGAGATCAAAGATATATGTGTAACCACTCTGAAGTTGTACACAAGAAGGAAGGTTAGACCTGTTTGACTTCGCTCCCGTTTTTGAGTTAGCTTGTCTTTACTTGTTATAATAAGTTCTGATTTGCTTCTTTTTTTGATTTGTAGCCAAATTATGAATTGCTGGAGAAGGAAGTGGACAAGCGGAAGGTGGCTCTACAGGAAGCCAAACTGAAGGCCAAAGGGCTGAATCTAGATGGCACTCCTGCTCTCTCCACATTGGGTGGATTCTCTCCTGGATCCAAACCATGTAAGCTCTCGCTTCCACTGCCTATTGTGCAGTTGAACCTTTTTTTTGTAAGGCTAAAACCAAAAGGTGACTACTCCATGTTGTTACCTTACATTACCATTAATTTCATGGGTAGGTACACTGCAAGTATAAGTATAATGTACTGTAAAATAAAGTGCAACTCAACTCTAAAAAGTTTATTGTGTGTTCCTCCATAAATCTATGTTTTATAATCATGGACTGATTTATTGTTAAAAGTTTGATTGTTAGAAAAGAGCAGCAGTAACATTCTGTAAAACTTCTCTTTAAAAGCCATTAAATTAGATTTGATTTATTTTTCCTGACAGGTTCACCTAATTTAATGAAAGCGGATGAAAAGTCTCCTAATCTTCAAATGCTTAAGGCCTTGAAGAAGGAACCAGAAGATCGGCCTCAGGGCTCTAAGAGCCCACACAACGGGTGAGTGTTTGACAGACTTGACTTCAAATACTTGTTTTTATTAAAGTACACTAACTAAGAATCTTCTTTGTTCTTTCCTTAGACTCAGGAAAGATAGTAAGTTAGGTCGGAACAGTAGAAGTGCGAGTCGCTCTCGTTCCAGAACAAGATCTCGGACTAGATCTCGCTCTCCCAGGCGACAGTAAGTACCACTTTTAATGCACTGCTCTATGTTGTTAGTGTCTATACTCAACCGTTTCTTCTCTTTTAGTTACAATAACAGGCGCAGTCACTCGGGCACCTACAGCTCTCGCTCCCGGAGCCGCTCTCACAGCCGCAGCCCATCTCCACGACGACACGCCAACCACGGCCCTCCATCTCCCCTCCTGCCACACTTGAAGTCAAAGCAGCGCTCCGACGACCTGCACCAGCACAGCAGACACAGTCACAAGCGGAAACGCTCGCGCAGCCGCTCTCGTTCCACCAGCAAACCCCGTGAGCGGGACAGAGAGCGAGAGAGAGAGCGGGACCGGGATCGCGGTTCCTCAGATTTAGCGAAGAAGCACAAGCACGAGCGCAGCAGCGGAGGCCATCACCGCGACCGACGGGAACGCTCGCGCTCGTACGAACGCTCTCATAAAAGCAAACACCACAGCAGCAGCCATTCAAGCCACAGTCGCCACAGACGCTGAGTGTTTTCCTGTTACGTCACGTCTGTGTGACTGCGAGCGAGTTTGTGTTTGTTTAAAGTGGTCATCGTTGACCTAGTTGTCTGTTTAAATTTTATTTTATTTTTCTCTTGTTATTTTGGCTGTTTAGTTTTAAATGTTGAAAGGATATGAAACTACATATTTACAGTGTAAAGATGGGTTCAGTGTTGATGTAATATGGGAAATGCTTTGATTTATAAAAGCAGCCTTTTTCAGAAGGTGGGAAAATCACTAGTTGCATAGAAAAATGGAGAATGTTTTCAGGAAAGACACCAATACTTCGCACAGCTGTGGAAATAAAAAAAAAAACAATTCTACTGGCAGAAGAAAATTGGTTTCTCTCAAAACAGATCATATTTTTTTACAACTGGATGCAGACTTTTTTCTTTTTTTTTATTTTATTTTTTTTGATCATGGTGACTTTGTTACACTGGTTTTTAGTCTGCACGTCTTCATGTCTGATTTTTACTCAATAAAAAGTGACATATTCCTGCTGTCAATTGTTTTATTTTTTACTCTGTTATGGAACTTAGATTTATAAAGTAAAAAAAAACATTTCTTGCTTCCTGAGATCATTAAAGGATGTTTACCGTTATTAGCACAAAATATCACAACAGTCAAAACGGCTCTTATCAGGGGATTAAGCTTGATAATTCAACAGAATCGCTTCCCATCTTAAATGGTTCTCTTTTTTTATGTAAGACTTGGAACATCTATTCTACAGTAATCAACATTTGAAGTGAATAAGAAAAAAAGTTCCTCAAAGTTGTCCCATGACAAGAACGTATTTTGGTTTTAAGATGATTTTGATTTTGACTTCAAATGTTGACTACAGTGGTTGACTACAGGTCAGTGGTTTTCAACCTGTGGGCCGCGGCCCCCTAGTGGCGGTATTCCAGGGGGCCGCCAATTATTATTAATAGAAATTGTAATATTGTTAATATAATAAAAAGTCTAGTTCGCTGATCCGTTATGTATATTTTCTGTTTATTCAATACATTACCAGTTTATTCAATAAAGACAATTAACATCCTTGCT
>JAUCNO010000318.1:13986063-13998930 GCA_032353835.1 Enteromius viviparus
TATATATATATATATATATATATATATATATATATATATATATATATGAATGCAAATATTGTTGGGTTGGTATACGCATATCATTTCTAATTATTCTTCTTTTTTTTTTAAACCAAGCTCAAAAAAAAACAAAAAAAAAAACGAAAAAAACATTGGCATACGAATGAATCATCAAAACCCAGATCGGCTGCAACAAACGGACGGGGGTAGGTTGAGGAAAATACTATTCAAGCAGCTATCAGAGCCCTACATGCTCCGGATCAAGCGTCGGAGAAAAGTGCCTTTATTTGCATGAGTGGCTCACATCAAAGAGCAGAGGGGGAAGAGAGGAGCGACACACAACAATAGGAGAATCTGGATGTGTGTGTGCATGTGGTGCACCTCATTAATGAAATATAATTCCAGAACAACCTCTGCGTTTAAAGGTGATGATGTGAACGTTCGCACAGAGAAATCCAGGCTACTGTCTGTCGCTCTGCTCAACGATTCCCTTTGAGGATGAAGCAGAGAAAACCACCAGGGATTTCTGTTCTGGTAAACGCGCTCAAAGGAAAAAGCGCCCAAAGCGGCTGCATCTGTCATATGGAGGGGAATTAAAGAGAGAAAATAGAGCAAACGGCTAAAAGGAATAAAAAAAAAAACGAACACAGCATATAACACGATGCATAAATAATGTGCTAAAACAAAAACGAGGCCTTCTCTACAAGCTTAATCTCCATGATCCAAGCTTAGTCACAACTCTGACCAATAGTCCCCTAAAACTGACAACATAGATTTATTCGTGTCAGGGGCGTACAAAGCCACATAGCCTTGTGTTATTCGGGGGTAGCCCACTCTTTTGAAGGCCCCTGAAAGGGTCCCTCAAGGATCGATTTGCATTTGAACTGGGGCAACCTTTCACATGCAAACCTGGCTTTCTTCATCAAAATATTTGCATTGCTTTGACGCATTTTCTTGTTACAGTTCATGTGAAAAGTCTCACCAAGGCGCTTCTCTTTAACTTTCACCTCTAAATAGATGCAAACACAACCGCCTGGGCACAACAAACCCTTCAATGAAACTGAAATAATACTGTTATTTTGGGTAGCAACACCAAAACAAAAGTGCAGTTTGCTTTCGCAGGAGCTGGATGATGCTTAAGAGGGTAATTCACTCGTGAAATGCCTATTCAGAGAAGAAATATCAGACAGCTGTTGAAAATATAGAACATTTTATTATCTTCTTCAAAAAGGCACTTATTAACAGACTGACCAATGCCATCTTGTGAGAAACCAAGACAAACACAATAAAATATATATATATATATATATATATACACAAAATAAATAAAAATCCTGAAACCTTTGAACAAGTAATTAAACATATGAACAAATCATCGAACAGTTTTTAATTGGGGACACTGTGCACTTCTCCATGCAAGAGCGATTGCAGATATTTATAACTGATTAGGATGTGCATATCTGTCTCATTGTGTGCTACAGCAAGCAATGATAAAATGCTCCCTTAAACTAACAAGTACTGTTAATCCATTGTTTAGCTGCAGTGTTGGGTTTTAAGTTTGTTTACTTCAGCACGCTGCACCGTAAGTACAGTACATCACCGATGAGGCCACAGTCTCAGTCCTGCACTCATACGTGCGTGGGACAATCCAAGTACGGATCAGTTTTTGACATGTGCAGTATAACGGCAGGTGCTTTGTAGTGGCAGTGACTGGTGCTGCAGCTCCCGCTACAGTGCTTCCTGCAAGTCCTGTCTGTCAACTTCCTGCTGCACAGCCCCTGCCAAGTCTGCAGCGTCTTGGAGCTCCAGACCCACACGCCACTGGTGATGCCCACCACCAGCGACATGAAGATCTTCAGCATGAACACGGCCACGGTGGGCACCGAAGACTCCAGGGAGCAGTCCTCGTTCCTCCTACCCGGGAATGTGGTGCACTTGCTTTGCAGCCCTCGAAATTTCCAGTAGTCCATATTGAGACGTTCGTAGAAGTAGCAAATGATGACGCATGTGGCGGGAACTGTGTACAGGATGGAGTAGATGCCGATTTTCACCATCAGCTTTTCTAGCTTTTCTGTGTTGGTGCCTTCGGTCTTCATAACCTTTCGGATGTGGAAAAGCGCCACAAAGCCGGTCAGGATGAAAGACGTCCCGATGACGAGGTAGCAGGACAGAGGCACGAGGACGAAGCCCGTTAGCGCCCCCACGTCCATGCTGCCCACATAGCACAGTCCGGTGAGCTCGTCGCCTGCCACTTTCCGCATGGTGAGGATGACTATGGTCTTCAGCGCAGGTATGCCCCAGGCAGCCATGTGGAAGTAGCTGCTGTGCGACTCGATCGCCTCATGACCCCATTTCTTACCTGCCGCCAGGAACCAGGTGAGGGTGAGGATGACCCACCAGATGGAGCTTGCCATGCCAAAATAGTAGAGGATGAGGAAGACTATAGTGCAACCTGTACTTTCCAGGCCCTCTTGAATAATATACAACTCACCGTTCTCACGGTCACATGCAATGTTCTCCGCCCCGGCGACGGATCGAATGATGAAGGCGACTGAGTAAACGTTGTAGCACATGGAGAGGAAGATGATGGGCCGCTCTGGGTACTGGAAGCGATGTGGGTCAAGCAGGAAGGTTAGGACCGTGAAAGCCGTGGATACGAAGCACAGAGTGGACCAAACCGCCATCCAAATGAAAGCAAAGTCCTTATCCTGTCTTGACCAGAACACATCCACAGCTGATGAGCAGCGCGGAGCGCACGTCTCACTCTTTTCCACATACTGGAACTTTTCCGGGTTCTCACAAACTCCCAGGCTTCCTCCTGAGCGTCCATTCCCAGCACCGGGCTGTCTTGGTCTGGGCGGCACAGGCAACATGCCCTCTCCTTTCTTAGTTTCAGTTTTGGTATCATTTTCTGGGGCTTCCATGCACAGCGCGTTGGGGTCATTTCTGGTAGGAAGTTTAGAGCAGTCCAAAGAATCCGGCCAGGCGTAATTAAACTTCTCCATGATGGGCGAGCACTTCTGACGTGCCTGTTCGCACATGGGACGGCAGGCGGGGATGGACGTGGACACTTGGTCTGTACACATAGGGGCATAAAGAGAGCAGAGGAAAAATCTCAAATGCACATCACAGCCGTATTCTACCAGAGGAGAGAATTCATTCAGCTTAATCTCAGCTTCCCTCTGATTGTCATGGTCCATAAAGTTGGGCATGCGTGTGAGGTTGTACCCGATGCCCTGGCACATAGGTATGGTGATAGGCTCGCATTTAGCCGGTCTCCCTCTCTCCAGGTCATAGGAGCCGATCTCTAAACTGTAGGCAGCAATGACCAGCTGACACCAAAGAGAAATCACAATTTTCAGAGGCGAGCCTCCCATGCTGGATTTTCAGTCACCTTTTTTTGAATGAGGCAAGTGAGAGGAAACTTTCCTGGCATATACAGTCCCAAAAGAGGATACTTTTATGTGTTACGGGTGATTATGCAGCTCCATAGGCACCACTTAGATTAAAAGTGCTTCAATGAATATTTCATTCGTCCTCCAGTTAAAACGCTGAAAAACAGATATTCTTCTAAATAAAACTCCTCTGAAAAACAGCACTTTTCAAAGTCTGCATAGCATACAAACTGATGCTTAATGTCCAAACTCGTCATATGTTTATGAAAAACGCGCGAGCACAGTCACTTAAAAAAACTAATATTTCACGTCAGACGTTACCGTCATTGTAAGGACAAATAAGGGCGTCAGGAGGAGCTCAGCAAGAAAAAATAACAGATTTGTCCTTGTCTTCAGTTATCTCCGAACTTCTGTGAAGCGTGTAGTCCGTCAGCAGCTCCGGTGTCCTCCTCTCATCTCTACTGGCGCACACTGAACTTTCGCTCTCCTCTCTCGGTGTCCTCTAATACGGGGGCGGGGTATTCACGACGCACTCTCGTGGTTCCTCCTACACGCTTCTGAAAGGCCGGTGACGTCGAAGAATGTGGTCCGCCTTCTTACAACTGAAATTATATTGCGTAAACCGTGGCTCCGCCCACCTACAACCGAGAAGGCGCTCAATAAAATCCACACTTTGGATCTGAATGATCAAATGTATCACAGTAATCATAGTTTCAGTCAAAATGCAATATTATTGCTACTCCTTCAATTTAAAACAGTGAATTGTGTGATCTCATTCAAACTTTTTCTTTCTTTTGTTCTTTATTATTATTAAGTGTTCAGTGCAAAAAAACTAAAAAAATTTAACCATTAAACTGCTTGTCGTGGACTCAAAAAGTTCACATCATTGCAATCCTTGCATTAGCCCGAACAAAAGTGCACGGTCACGATTTTTGTTCTAGGATGCACCTTTTTTTCCCGCAAAAATGAGCTATACCCACTTTTACGAGGGTTTATCACCTGATCGGAACCAAACCACCCCAGAAATAAAATATGCTGTTCATGTTTGCTGACGGAGACATTCTAAAATCTCTATTATAACATTAAATAAAAAATAAGGTACTTTTAGTTGCCTATGATATTTTAGTGCAAACTACCAGTGTGATTTTTTAAAAGATTATATGTAAGGTGTCCAATTCAAACTGCAACTGTTTGTTTTAGTAGACTAAACTCATTTTACTTTGCCTTACTTTCAAATTTCTATAGGTTAAATAATGCAAATCCTTACATACGAGATATTTCAACCACAGATTTGTAAAATCACAAACAGTCGAGCTGGATATAAAACGTCGCCCAGCAGCACCTGGTATTATGGCCTAATAAAGCAATGGCAACAGTGGAAAAAAGGGTGAAAAGGAATTTATCAAAATAGCTGCTGTGATACTCAACACCTCAGGATATTGCTGCAAAGGAAAGCAGTTCATTCCAAATGTAATGAAAGAAAAACAGCCCAGACAAGAAATTTTAATTATGAAAATAATTAATCTTACACAGATTCCGTTAAACTTTGTCTTTTATTAAACTTAAATATTTATACTGAAATATCCTTAACATCCCATCAATCCGGTGAAAGAAAAAGATAATCATTACCATCTAGTGGCTATATAATGTATAACAATTCCACTAGAGAGACAACTAAGCAACATTTGCTTAAATGTAAACAAAACGTAAAAAAGAAGTTTATAGCTAGCTAACATGTAGAAGAAATGGGTTTAAAATCATTTGTCTTATTTAAGACTCATTAATCGCAAATTCTCAGTTCTCAAGCCAGACATTTGGTCAAAATAAAACAAGCCAGATTAGAAATCCCTTCTGTTTGATGTGGTTACTGTAGGCATTTAAACCTTTTCACCCACGGTGTTAGATTGTGAGCAGTTATCAGATTTGAATTTGGCATGCTAAGCCTCACTTTGCCTGAAAGAGCACAGAGTGAGTCTGATACCCCTCCAGCCCAGAAAGGAAATACATACCAGACAGAATGATTTTTATCATCCTCAGCATTCGCACGTCAGACCCCAATCCAATCCAATTTTGGAATAATGAGCGCTACGAAACATTTACGAAACAGTCATTGCATTCCCTGGAAATCAAACCAGTGACCTTGGTGTTGCTATCACTTTAAAGGAGTAGTTCACCCAAACATGAAAACCCTCGGGCCATCCAAAACATAGATTGTTTTTTCAACAGAACAGATTTGGAAAAAATAGCATTATATACACTTGCTCACCAATTAATCCTCAGCAATGAATGGGTGCCGTCAGATTAAGAGTCATATCAATATAATCCAGAACTAAACCACATGACTCCAGTCCAATTAAAATCAAGTAAAACGTGTTGCTTTGTCTGAATCAGGAGAGAAACATGCACAGATCAAGGAAAGGAGAAAAAAAACTAAACTAATATTTTAAGTGAAATATTTTGATGCAAAAGGACAACATGGAATAGACTTTTTTAATGGAAGAAGTGAGTTTTTGACTCATATTTTGGCATTCCTTCACTGCTCAGGATCTATTTGTGAGCAAGCGACGTAATGCTAAATTTGAAATTTGAGTACATTTTCAACAAATTTTCAGACTAATGACTCCTTTAAGCTGCCGGAACATTTTACCAATCAATGCATTATTTGTCGCTTGACAGAGAAAACAAACACATTTTGTCCACTCAGGTGCCCAAATCTCTCTCTCTGTGTGTATGGAGCCTCCCAAGGACCGATATGAGATTTTTATCAGGTAACAGAACTCTCCATGTTTGCACACCACCTATCAGAAACCTTTCCACCCTTTTAATCTTATCTGACCACTCAGACATACTTCTGTGTTCCCGTCTGACACGAAATGCGTCTCTAAAAAAGAACCCCACCAGACTCGCCGACACCGCTCCGAGACCGATCTAATTGAGAACCAGGGCAACTTGCCTAAAGACTTTACAAATTGCAGGTGACAGATGGAGGTCCTAATTAGAGCTCACCCAACTGTGAATTAAAGTGATGTGAGATCATGTCATGACACCATATCCTGTTTGGCTGGCTGTGCCATGGCGGTATCTCTCTCACTCAAGCTAATGCAGCTCAGAGCACTTAGGCTGTCACTATTTATCAAAACGGCCACCATGTCCTGTGACTCTGCTGCACTGGACTGCACTTTCTGTGGTTGGAAGTCATGCGTCATCACCATCCACTTTTCTTGTTTGCATTGTACGCGAATACAAGACGATTATTATGGACACTGTCTTGGAGCTCTGACATAATGGAAGTGTGGGTGCTTCTTAAAATACGATGGAAATCACAAGGTCTGATGCTGTCTGCAGGGACAGTGTGACCGCTGAGGGTGGTGTTGATGTGGAGTGTGCGTCGGGCTGTTGGACACGTGGCAGTGTAAGATATCTGCGTCTGAAAGGAACAGGGCCTGCCCCGGGATAAGAGAGGTATCGGGACAATGCCATCAGCTGGACTTTAGAGAGGGGAGGCGGATGTGGGGAGCCACTCACGCTCCTTTCCATTGCATTAACTTGTGCAAGTGTTTTATAATATTGAATGCACGCTGAAAATCTTAACCATCAAGTTATTTTGTTATTCTGACCCGAAAATGCCAGTTATTGATATTGAATTGGACTACCTACTGACTGCTTGCACGGAGTACACACTTTTTTTTTTTCTTTGGTAATATTTTCCATTGTGTTTAGAATACATAAGGGTATTCTTAAGGCACATATATATATATATATATATATATATATATATATTTATATTGCATATTCATCTTATCTGATATCTGATCTGTTTAAGAAAAAAGTAATAAAAGTATGCAATTACAATTTTGTAATGCATTACAATACTGCATTGCTCCCTAAAAAAGTAACTAATTACGTTACTTCCATGTTACTTTTTAAATATTGAAATATTTTAAATATGGGCAGAGCTTGAGGGTGTGCTTTTCATATAAGAGGTTCTGTTCATAGCAAATGTAAAAAGATTTCACGAATATACCTCAGGCTGAAGGAAATGTAAATTCACATCTGTAAAGTAGAACAAAGGAGAAGAAAGTTCAATACTCTTCAGCAATAATAAAAACTATAAACAATAAACCACAACAGTTAGTTTTTGAAGTCATTTTTGCTTGTAAGTATGCTATTAATATTGTTTCTTGACACACTTGAGTCCTAAATTGTCAAACATATTATATGTTTGTACATATTATATATTCGGCTAACTGTATTTAATATACATTTAAACTACAATACATTTTCTTTCAGCTGCATTTAACATGCCAATAAATGTCTGAAAATATCTTCAACATAACAGAAGAAAAAAAAGAGATATTTATATGGCATTGAAATAAATGGTGTGATTATCATAGTTGCATAGTTATAGCATACCACCAGCCAAATTCAAATGAGCAGGGGAGGATAGAGAAACAAAGGGGGCAGATTATATCTGAAATGCAGTCAACTAGAGTCGAAAATGAGTTAATTGTGAATTTTTTAAAAGAACAACTTAATAATGAAAGTTGTTAAAAGAAATGAGAGAGCAAAAACATCCTACAAATATAATACCAATCTTGTGGAACCTATAAAAAAAAACAGTTTTTTTGATGATTTTTCCTGCAGTTAAACACATTTTACCCCCAAATCTCATCTTTTTTTCATTCTAATAATTCTCAATTGTGCTTATAATTACATAACAAATGTTTTTTTTGGAAACAGACAGCATTACTTGCTATGATTTCACATTTTATTTTATTTATATTTTACATTTTATTTATATATTCACATATATATAGAAAATGTGAAATTTTAATTTAAAAAAATCATTATATTTAAATAATCTTTTGAAAATAAAGTACAGTATATTCTCCAATTGTTCATCACTGATAGGATAGTTTGTTTATTTTCACTATGGAGAATTTCTAAATCATTGCAAGTAATGCTGTCCGTTTCCAAAAAACATTTGTTATGTTATAAGCACAATTGAGAATTATTAGAATGAAAAAAAGTGATGAGATTTGGGTGTAAAATGTGTTTAACTGCAGGAAAAAAAAAAAAAAAAAAACAGTCCTAGGACCTGGATTATTTTTGATAGGTTCCATAAGATTTGTATTTAATTTTGTTTTAAATAAATAATTATATTTAAATAATCTTATATATATATATATATATAATTATTATTATTTTTTTTATTCTGTGCTGAAATGTGACCTGTATGTTCTTAGGGTGGCAGGTTTTGTGAGATTTAGAAATGTGTATTTACCCTCTCATGTCATAATAGAGACACTGTTAACACGTACCAGCAAACACGTTCCTGCAGCTCCGCTTCATTAGCTCCCATAAATAAAAGGCAGTATTATTCAGCTATGATTTCACTCCATCATCAGAAAAACAGAGATTTGATTTCACAGCTATCAGATGTCACATACAAAAACTAAGACAATAGAGGTGCCTTTGTAATTGCATCCCTGTTCCTTATGATTATATGTCTCCCTTTCTCTCTCTTACCCGCACAACGCACGGAGGAGTGTGGCAAGACCTGATGGATTACCGTGATTAAAACTGAGTGTAACAGGAGAGCTGCTCTCTCACATCTGGAGTCAACACACACTCACTCACAAAGCACAATGCTAACACTGTTTGGCCTATAGCGTTATATAATTGCCTGCGCTCCACACACTGTCCTGGAGTATGAACTGTGTAGTCTGGATGCAGTGACATGTTTCCAGGTGAATGATAAGGAAGTTTCGTTCCAAATCTGGTGGCAGAAAGGAAAGGATTGATGGGATATACAGTATTTATTTTGAAATAGCAAGCAACATCATCATTGTTATTTTTATGCAGCTTGACAGACTCAGTCCACATCCACTTTAACTATATGGCAAAGCACAAACCCTTGTGAAAAAAGTGTGCTTAATCATATTTGAAAGTGCACTTAGTGTACTTCAAATTTTAAAAGTAGCCTATGCTTAAAAACTTGAATAAATATAATATAATGCTAATGAAATTAATGTAGGCTGATTAAAGATATAACACTAAGTTAACACTCAGTTTTATTTTAAATAAATATTGTTTTCATTTTTTTTGTCATGCTTTAAAGAGGTATATTTATTCTAAGGCCCTTGATTATAATTTTAACTTTTTAACTGTTTTTGATAGCTATTACATTTCATGCTAATTTATTTTAAATGCACTAAATTACAACTTCATTAAAAATGTGATATATACAAATATATTTAAGTATGCAAAATCATTTCAAAGAATATTTTAGATTTCACAGAAAGCAGAAGTGCTAGGATGAACTTAATTATAAAAGTATATGTTTCTATTCATTTTGGTCACACTTTATATTAAGTGTCCCTAATACCTGTGTACTTCCATAATAACTAGATGTGTATGTAGTATGTAACCACAGTGTAAGTACACACCGGTACATAGTATCCACAGCAGTAATATTTCTGTAACTTTACACATGTAACAACCCTCAGAATGGTGTGTGTAAGTACAAGTGTGTAACAGGACATTGGTACCAACACTTTTTGGTAAATAAAGTGTTACACTTTATATTAACAAGTTGACAATTGCCATGGATTTAGCATGTAATTACTCTGGTGTTACACAGTAAGTTAGTAAGTAAGTAAGTTAGGCTTTACATATAAATTGTGGTTTGTGTCCAGAATGTTCCTGAGGAGTTATCATGTATATACACTGGTATTATAGAGGTGAACCAACTCCTCCCACTTTACATATCCCTAAACCTACCCTACTACAACCCCTGATCACCCCCTGTTCCAGTTACTCTTATACATACTGCTGTTACTAAATGTAGCTATGCATTTCCTGTTACATGACTACTTAGTGAAGTGAAACAAGTGTTGTTACGAATATCCTGTTACACATTTGTACTTATACACACCATTCTGAGGCTTGTTACATGTGTGTAGTTACAGAAATATTACAGCTATAGACACTATGCAGCAATGTGTACTTACACTGTGGGTACATACTAGATACACATCTAGTTACTGTGGAAGTACACAGGTATTAGGGACACTTAATATAAAGTGGGACCACTCAGGCATGAAGTACTATTACACTCTATTTTATTTCGAAATGCCTCTGGTCTACAAGGATTTAAATTTTAGTAGATGTCAATCTTAAATCTTTGCTTATGTTTTAAGCTGTATTGATTCCTCACTTCTTTCGGTACCTGACCACTGTGCTCTACATCCCACTTAGATCCAGAGCCGGTGACAGGAAACATAGAGTCCGCCATGGCAGTGGAGCTCAACCCCTGGGTGGAGTATGAGTTTCGGGTGGTTGCAACAAACGGCATTGGCACAGGTGACCCAAGCGCCCCTTCCAGAGCGGTCCGCACTAAGGAAGCAGGTATCTGTCATTAGTTCATTCACCCGTGAATGTCACAGAGCTAAACGCCCTCCAACAGAACAGAAATCTAAATAAACAGTCTTCTCTCAAGCATCGTTTATCCTCCACTCAGGGGATCGTGTAGCTGCGTGTTGTGACACATTTTTACGACTGCCGTCACCCGTCTGAACATCCAGGGTGACCCTGGTTCTATTTTAATTGGAGGAGAAGTGGAAAATAAGCCGCTTACATGAATTTAAACAAGTTTTTGTGTTTGAGCTGAAGCAGAAAGGCACTTGTGCCCTCAGGCAAAGAGGCTGCAGAATTCTCTATTTACGGAGAACAAAACCCCTGCTTCAACACGCTTTGGTTCAAAAACATTCAGCAGGCCTTACCAAAAACGCAGCAACAAAATGTCCCAAAATATGAATATAACGACAGCTACTTTTTAAAAATTATTTAAAGCTTTTTGAATTATTGTTTTTTGTAGCCATATGTGATTGTTCCTTTGGTTGTTTTTCTTATAGGAATAGCTCTGTCATAATATACTCCTTATGTCAAAATGCATACAGAGTATGTTTACATACAGTTATCTTAGTGAGCTTTGTAAATTAACAAATCAACTAAAAGTACAATAAAAGTGGCCCATGCAAGAAATCGTTTCACTACACTTTCAAAGTTAAATGTCCAGTGGGTGGCCCTAAAAGCGTGTTCAGCTTTAGCCAGGTAAATGTAAACCTTGGGACATTTTAATACATTGGTTTCTGTAGAGTAAATTAAATCTATCTTATACACATATACCAGGTGAGCATCATAGCAAGTTTACTGCAAAAGAGAATACATAACAAGCTACTAATATAATATAAAGGTCAGTATGTATTAGTTTACAAGTCATCCATTATAAGAAAATGTACCTTGAATCAGATAAAAAGTGTATTCCCAATGCTTAAATGTAATGTAAATGTAAGGTCTTGTGCAAGGAAGTGCTTAAAAATAATTCCCATTCAGATTTTTCTGTTTGTTTGTGCAACTCAAGCTGTCAGATGTGTTTAGAGAGTGCTATACTGTTTCTCCACTAATTCATGGCTGTGGGTTTAAGAGTTACACCTATGGAGTGAAATTTCCCCCTCTGTTATAACAGCTAAGCATTAATTAATCATTAGTAGTCATTAGCAAGTAATGCACCACTCATTTTTTCATAGAGGTTTTAGCTACTAAAAGCTGATGATATAATGCACTATTACATTGCAGTATTTCTGTGTCTGCAGTTCCGTCAGTAGCCCCTGCCAACGTAAGAGGGGGGAACGGCCGCAGGCATGAGCTGGTCATATCCTGGGAGGTAGGTTTGCACTCAGCATGCACAATGGACTTCCTACTGTGAACTCTTGCTATGCTAATGAATATGGCATTAAAGACTTGCAGTTCCTGGCCAAATAGATTCACACAGCTAATTGACTTGAGCGTTGCGTAATTGTACCCGGCTATAATTGCCACCGTTGCAATTTGCCTATTGAAGGATTGCTACACTTATAGTCCCAAACCCTATAAGAGCAGATGAATGACTATATTCTAAATTAAAATGTATGCTTTGTGGGAATGCTGTTGGAAGCAAGAAGGACTGAGAAGAGGTGCAGGTTTATTCCAGACCTGCTAGACATTTGTAATACTTTGCAAGCCTTACTTCATTCTAATTATCAAGATGTAGGATTAATAGGAAAATTGAGTATTTGTAAGTCCTTTAAACATTCATTTATCTGTTCATGTATAGTTGTGTTGGATAGTTGGTTGTTTTCCATTAATTAAAGACCTCCAAATTTACAGTAAAACTTGAGTTTGTGCATTTTGCGTCTGTGATATGAGACATATAGCAAATTGGTTATATATTTTTTTAAATGCACACCATACATCCAAATATGACCTCTTCCCTACAATACTGCAGGTGAAATTAGTTGTATTATTTAAAAAACAAATAAATAAAAATAACCAAGTACTCGGATGACCTACAGCAGTGGTTTTCAACCTGTGGGCCGGTATTGCAGGGGGGCCGCCAATTATTATTAATAGAAATTGTAATATTGTTAAT
>JAUCNO010000318.1:14010823-14024609 GCA_032353835.1 Enteromius viviparus
GAGGATTCCCGTGGCAACCTGTGAAGCTCTAGTGAACTCCATGCCCAAGAGAGTTAAGGCAGTGCTGGAAAATAATGCTGGCCACACAAAATATTGACACTGGGCACACTTTGAACATTTTCATTTAGGGGTGTACTCACTTTTGTTGTCCATCGTTACAAGATGTAGTCAACGTATATGATGCATTTGTATTGTATTTTAAATCTAAAAGTATGCTTAAGTGTAGTTTTTCACAAGATTTTTAAGATAATGTGAAAGCAATGAACATATTTGACCTTAATAGTATCAAATATCATTGGTTGTTGTACATCTTGTAACAGATTATGTGGTGTGTTTGAATGTTATAAAATAAAATGCTTGTCTAATTTAGTGCACAAGATTTATGGGGTATTCTTGTGTATTTGTAGGTTGTAAGTATAGATCACAATTATTTATCATTGTACTTTAAACAAGCAGCTCATGCATTCTGCAAAATGTCCCATTTTTTGCACCATGGAATAAATTGTTAACTTATGATTTATATTAAACATATAACCAATACATATTCCCAAGTACCAAACAATGCAAAATCCCTTTGAATTTAAAGACACATGTACAAACATGCAAAGCAGCGTCCTGGCATGAGAGCCCTGCTCAAAGAGAGCTTTTCTCTCTTCTGTATGTTTTTCTAAGAGCAGGAAACTCATAAAAAGCACAGGTTTCTAAATTACTGTCACTCAAAGGGCTCCTTTCTTTCTTCTCTCCACCCCTTTCCTTCCCTCTATACCTTACAGTTCTCTACCTTTCCCTTCATTTACTCAAACCAGAGTCTCCCGCTCTCTCTTTTTCTGTCCTTTGGCCCTGGAGGTAGAAGAGTAAACAGTGAAACCCCGGCCTGCATAAAGACTTGATTCTTCTCCAGTGTGTTAAAAATGGATACAAAGGCAAATCTGTATGATAATTTCTGGCATATGGTGGTAGGGGCCGGCAAGACACTGTTGTTCCTTGTCCTTTTATAAGTATAAAAACTAACTTAAAGTAGCAGCACTCCTAACTTAACTACATTTTTTTTTCAGTAGCCAGTAGCATAGCTTTTTCAGAATAGTGTGGCTTTTCTTACTTTCCTAAAACAACCAGTCTTTCTTATATTAGGCTGAGACATCTGGATTGTCCAGGCGGTTCTTGGAATTGAACATTTACATGATTTATTGATTCAGTTGATTCCCTGCAATGGCATTTTGAAATAATATATATATACTGTTTTTTTTTTGTAATGTGAAAAATGTTTTAAAAATCTGAATCTTTTTCTACTCTTAAAAGTGTGTTTTTAGTTCACAAAGAACCTTTCAGTAACCAGTTCTTAAAATCTTTTAGCATTTTAAAAATCCAAATAACTTTTTCCTCTAATAAGGAGACTAGGGAGGTTTCATGGATGATAAAAGTTCTTCACTGATCCATAGATTTATTGTAAGTGTAGATTCTCTAACACCGGTGAGCACTAGCTCTTCTGTTCATGTGGCATGTTTCGAGACTCTGGTGTGTCTCTACATGTCTGTGAAGCGTGTTTGGAAAGAAGGACAGCTTTCACGACTCATTCACTGCTGGGTGCCAGATGGGGATGTTTACGTAACGCTGCCTGGTGCCAGGCTGACAGCCGTTCCTCTTAACCAGGTACGATCTGGAAACATGACACAAGTTAGCAGCCAAAAAACATGATGGTACACTGAGAGTGGGTGTCTCTGGGACACCCTGCAAAGCATATCATTGCTGGACTGGGAAGTCCTGGTTTTAATCCTTTGAAGAGCTCTGTGGAAAGCAGGAAACAATGGAGGTTCAGTGATATGAGTGATAGTGATACTTTCTACTGTCTCAGCATATTGTAAAGCCATTGGTAGAGCTGATTTCTCAATAATATTACATCAAAATCTGCCTCTGATGTACAAGGGACACAGGTAATCAATCAATTAATCAATCAATCACTTTTATTTATATAGCACTTTTAACAATACAGATTGTAGCAAAGCACTGAACATTATCAAATAGGAGAACAGAGTAATGGTAATGTATAATGATGAGCTTAAACTATTTATTTATTTAATTCAGAGATGGTCTCTGCAGTCAAAATGACGATAATCACTAAAAATTAGGTGCCAGAACAAAAATTAGCAAGCCAGAGGTGAGAGGGCAAGGAACCAAAACCCCAATCCATGAGAGAATTGGGAAAAAAACCTTGGGAGAATCAGGCTTATTTGAGGCCAGTTCTCCTCTGGGCAGACACCCAGCACCTAATTTAGAGTTCAATTTTAAACACATGTCAGATTGTGCAAAGGACTTATAGTGTGTTTGTGTGCATTTGGTTCTGGTGATCTGTCCACGGAGCTCATCTAGGTGTTCTTGTCTCCGATCATCTCTTTGTTACACCATCTGATCTGGATACGGACTGAGAAACAGAGTAATACTGACAAATGGCCAGAGTTTTGAGAATGCAGCAGACGTGGAGGACTATAATGTGATAAGAGCTATCTTAATTACTGAGGAGCTAAGCCATTCAGGGCTTTACTCTACTTCACATAATATAATACAATAAGCAACTCAATGTTCCTTCCTTACAAGTTCTAAAGTGACCTTTTTAAATTAGTAATTGGAGCTTGGACTCAGATTTTAAAGTGTCAAGCTGAGCTCTGTGTAGAAATATATATATATATATACCCCTGTTTGTCAATTTGTCAAGACATTATTGTGACAATATAAAGACACTAACTGCTATTTGATTTTATCTAAAAAAAAATTACATTTGACAACACAAAACAAGACAATAAAAATAAAGAAAAAGAATGAATTCTTTAATACCATTTTATTTGTCATTGTATATGCATCATTTGTTAGCAAAGAAAATGAGTTTGTTCCTGAAAGGAAACACTGTGTGATAGAGGGTTATAGTAGTGAAGATAAGAGAGGACCTGTCCATCATCTGTCCATCAATGAATAACTTCAGACAGGTTCTAAGATCTAGAGAGAGGAAAAAAAAACGATGTACAAACATGTCCACAAAACAGCGCTTTGCTCATTGCTAGTACTCAGCGTTATACTCTCATAGCTCTCATGAGCATCTTTTACGAATAAATCCCCTCACTTCGAAAGAGTGTGATCAATCAGCAGACAACAGCAGAGGGAGAGCAGACTTCAGGTCAGACATGTTTGACAAGCACCACCAGGACAGAGGATGATACAGTTTATCTGTAGAGATTAGATTACAGAGATGGACGAGAGAAAACAGGACAGAGGAGTGATAGCAGAATGATAGAGTGAAATTAAAGGAGGTAATGGAGGCATATCATATCTGTTAAACCTACAAACTTGGTCCTGGAGAGCCAGTGTCCTCTGGAATGTTTGGTAAGGACAAATAATGTTCTTATAATAAGAAAGTACATATATATTATACTGGTCAACAGAATTTCATGATGAAATTGTGCTTATAAATACAAGAAAGTCTAACTTCCAGATTTTTCTAAACAGGATTTTTCATTGAGTTGTTTCTAACTTAGGTAGCAGAATACAACTATCCAGCTTTGAGTCTGAACAGAACAATAACATGTCAATTGTGCGTCCAAAAACGAAATGCGACACAACCCAGCTCCCCGAGGACGCAGTGACCGGCTCTGTCAAGAAACCAATCACTGGCCAGTTTAAAGCTTTACATCACAACTCACGCCAATGAAACGCTGTGTCAGAAATAATTGCGTCCAGCAAAAATAAACAGAATAAATAAAGGATGAATGAAAGGTTTGCTCACAGCGCTAATTGACATCTTGTGTGCTTTATCGTGAGTGCGGACACCTCAGACCCGGTCCATAATGCCTCAGTTCATTACATGAGGTGTGAGAACACAAAGCAGGCATTCACTGCAGGCCAACAGACACAGACTCGCAGGAGTTCGGAGGGGGATATGAAACACAGGAGCCGTCGGCTGTTTCTCTTGTAATTGTCCCAAAGGCTGCTGCAAGTTTTCACCCCATCATAGACCCCCTCTCTGTCCCTCTGCTTAACCATCCAGCCTGGCCTGCCAAACCATTGGAAAAAGAAACCCATGCCTCAAAAGACTAGCCGCTGTGGGCAGGGGTGCAGGGCATTCAGTGCTTCATCAAATGCAGCCTTTTGTGCATTGTTATAAAAAGACAATGAAGGGGATATTTATCAAAATAATAATCTGAGAAGGAAAAACCCCTACTTAACATTAAGAAACCCCTCACACTGAAAGCATATACTTTGTTTTGACAAGCGTGGCCATTGCTGGTGCCACAAGACAATAAAGCACGGCTTAATGGCTAATGTAGCCTAATTGAAATATAAAAAAACCTATTAGTAATAATAAACTAAAATATAAAGTTTTACAAACCACACTAAATGAACTGAAAATGAACATGTTGTAGGGTACATTTATTTTTAGAGAGCCAAGAATTTGCTAGATGTTTATCTTGTGTAGTTATTCTTTTAAATACATTAAATACACTATTGTTTCGGAAATAATATAATTTAAAAGAATGTACAATGCAAACTGAATGTAATGTTTTTGGACTCTCAACTTACATTCAAATGTTATTAGCATTTTATTAACAGTTAATAATAATTCAAGTTAATAATTCAAGTTAATAATCAAAACATGGATGCAACAAAAAAGGGAAAAAAAGAGACAATAATACAAGAAACATCACAGACAATAAATGGAATCAAATCTAACTGGTCTTAGTGTACCTGTGCGCACTTATTAGCCAGGCATGAAATACGTACGAATAAGTACCAACACAGTCTCACGACCAAATTGTACGTGTTTACTGGGTGGGTTTAGGGGCGGGGTTATGTGTAGTTCATTCATACAAATTCATTTAGCAAAAAGTAAGGTTGTACGAATTTGCATGAATAAAATATTTACGAATTGCCGTGAGATCACCAAATCGGGCTAAGAAGTACATATCTGTCATGAATCGAGAGAAGGCGAGGAGAGGTGGATCCATGTGCAGCTTTTATTTAGACAAATCAAGATACAGGCAAGCATGGTTGATCAATAGCAAACGGTAACATCAGAGGCACAGACAAGAAAATAATCCAAATAGGTAGCAGAGGTCGGGCAAACAGTATCCAGGGGGCTAGGCAAGAGCGAGAGTCCAGGACAGAATAGGTCGAGAATGGGGAACAGAAAGATAAACATGGAGAACACAGAGGGCTTACAAAAGGGGAAACGCTAGGTACATCCACAATGATCGTGCCAGGACAAGGACCAAACAACCTTTAAAAACAACAAGGTAACGAGGGGGATGAACTAATCTGATGACATAGAAACACACAAGCAGGGTGGAGACATTACAGGGTTGGCATGGAAACAGCTGGAGACCCTTCATAATAAAAGTCCTGAACCGAGAACAGAGAGATAGACAAACAAAGAACATCCGAGCTGGAGTGTCGTCTGGAGGCTTCCGAGGGCAACTCCAGTAAAGCTTGTGACAATATCACTGCTGTTTTTTAAAGAAATGAACACTAGAGGCAGTACAACTCGGAGACGTTTTACTTCTTTTCACACCAATTTACAGAGTTACGATTAATAAAGTGTAATTTTTTGCACAATTACTTGAAGAATATCATGTTATGACTTCAAAACAATATTAATTTTTGAATGTTAGCAACACACATAGAAATATTTTAGTGTACTTCACAAAAAAGCATTCATATTGATTTTTTTTATTTACAAGAGTAGGTTGGCAGCTCACTAGTTTTTTTTTTTTTAACTATTATGCTCTGACTAATTATCCGGGTTATAAGCTAAACTAGTTAGTCCATGGGTTTTGTTAAAGAAATATATACTGAAACACATTCACAATAGCATAATCCTGAGTCACGTACTACTGTGTACAGTATAAAAGCAATCACTCATAAAGCGCTTTCGTTTCCATTGCCTCCGGACTAGCATTCCATCAAATAACAGAATGAATGACGGAAAGAAAAAGAGAGAATACCCACATCCCATTCGTCCTAAACCTCAAATCCATTAAATGAAACATGTTTCAAAAGTCTCTTTTATTCAGCTCAGAGCTCAGGCTTGACCTCCACCGTGAATATCTGCTTTGCTATGTAGTGAAATCTGTAAGTAATTATGTCACAGCTCAGAGAAGAACAGGTCATTTGTAAGCTACCCACGAGCAGAGGAGTTCAAGCGTTCAAAACAAGACCGATTCAGACCTGCTCTCCTCATTCATAATCACACTCAACTGAACGCAAACAGAGCGAGGGATACAAGGCCCTCATCCTCTGCTCAGGAAATAGATTGAAGAGATAAAAGGACTGATAAGGTGTGTCTGCGAGCGAGAGTTTGTTTTGCCGGAACCAACGCAGACTTCCTAGAGCAAGGAAGAAGAGTTACAAAGAAGGAGACAATAAGACAATGCAGTGGCTTAAAAAGAGAAAAAAAGAGAGAGTGAAATAAAGAAAGGAGGCGATGGTTTGAAGAAGGGGACGGAAATGCAATAGTACTTGGATAACATAACATCCTCTTACCCTCAGATGTTTTTAGAGCTGTGATTGGGCAATCCAAAGTTCAATAACAAGGTCAACAACACCACCTCCATCAGCTTTGAAAGAACCGGTGTTATATAAATAACAAATATTCTTGATTGTGGCTCTATGTACACTTTTTAAAGCCTATTTTACTGTTGCCTGTTTGTTTGGTTGAACTTGCTGTGAAACCCTGAGTTTGAATTCGACTTGGGTCTTTCTCTAATTCCTGGCTTAATAAAAATAGTATACTTTTAAAAAGAGAAATAAATAAAATGTGCTTACACTTCATTTGGATAGTAGACTTTAGACATTCTACTAAATGTTAGTAAATTTGCAACTACATATCAACTAGCAGTCATTAGAGTATTAGAAGTTACACAGTTTACTAATACTTTATTTTGATGGGTCCACAACATACAACATACTAACTATCAGAAACTTTGCAAGTATATGTCAGCTTATTCTACTAACACTAAACCTACTTTACTCTGAGAGACATGTAGTTGCAAATTAATGGGAAATAGCTGATGTATTTGCAAAGTTACTTTGAATGTCTAATGTGGACTACCAGAATAAATCGTAACAAAAAAAGTATTATATGTTAAGTTTATATCAACTTTAGAGTTGACTCGCTTAAGTAGGACTTAAGTTCATTTTAAGCCTCTTGTCCTTAACAATAAAGTCGTCCCCTTTATTTATATAGTGCTTTTTACAGTACAGATTGCGTCAAAGCACTTAACAGTATCAAATTGGAGAATAGAGAATAGAGTAATGTATAATGACCAGAGGTGAAAGAGTACCTGAAAACCATACTTGAGTAAACGTACGGATACCTTACTGTACAAATGACTTTATTAAAAGTTACAAGTCACCAATTCCAATAAGACTTAATGTCTTAAAAAATCTGATTTTAAAAGAACATAAGTATTTTACTGGTACTGAACGTAGGCTCAAAGAACACCAAGAAATGTGAAAAACAATAAACTTTTTAACAAAATAGATCAAACAAGTCAGTCAAACTCAAATTTTTAAAAAGGTACGAGTAATAAACAAAAATTAAAAAAAAAGGTATTTTCAGTCTAAAAGCTGACTTTGATATACCTCCCAGTCTCAGAGGGGGGCAATATTTTTATTCAACTTCAACAAAAGTACCCATGTCGCTAATTAATGTGAAACGCTGAGTATTTGGCAAGCTGCTTATTCATGTGGAGTAGCCTCATTTAGCTCATATGGGTAAATAACATTAAGTATCTTAAGCACCCAAGCGATATCGCCTCTTCCCCCCCAAGAAATTTACCGTAGTAGATAAAGATGCAGACTTGTTACAAAGTAATAAGTAACGGTAAGTGTCCATTCAAATGTACTGGAGCAAAGAGTACATATATTCAATCAAAAATGTAGTCGAGTAGAGAGTTGCTTATATTTTTGATACTCAGTACAAAGTAGCCAAACAAAATACTTAAGTACAGTAACAAAGTCCTTTTACTCAAATACTTTACACCACTGATAATGAAAAGATTAAAGACTCAATTTTAAGTCAAAGGCATTTCTTTATTGAATTCAGGGACGTCATTGTCTAGCTAAAGTTTAGTTAAATATCGTGCAATCAAATTGACAATAATTGCTAGAAATTAAGTGTCCCCAACTGAGCAAGCCAGAGGCTACAGCGGCAAGGAACCAAAACTGAATGGAGAAACATAAAACATTTAATTCAATCAGACATTATAAAAACAAGCATACTGTATGTACACTTAAGCAGCTGTTTATTTCATTAATATTATATGATCTGCAAGTGCACTAGGACACTATAACAAAATTCAGTACAATTAGCACACCTCTTTTTCACAAAAGTATCTTTCTCTCCCATACCTTTTTTAATGTTAATAAAAACAGCAAAAAGGATAAATAAATTGGTAATGTAAGGTTGTACAAGTACATTAGGCTATATAATGTTTGGTGGCATTTGACCAGTGCTCAATGCCTGATTGAAAATGATATACTGATAAGCCTTTTTGAAAACTTTCAAAAGACAGACATCTTAGCATGATAGCATCGTCTCTGAGGGGCGACTTCAACATTCAAACATGTCTGTCTGTAGGCATTTCAGCTTTTCTTTCAGAGGGAGTCTTATCATGCTTTGACTTTACTGAACGATGCCAATCAGACTTCAGGAAACAAGATATAGGATGCATGAAGGAAGTGCCATAACCCGCATATCACGACTATAGGAAATAAGATAATAAGATGTTCTTATTGTGCCAGTTTAGTGCAAGTCTACAATCTGAACGTGTAAATAACAATAACTAAGTTTAATTAAATTCGGCTCACTATATCGCTATTTTAAGAATTACAAACTGGAGTCACATTTTCATATCAAACACGGAAATTTCCTTCAAAGGCCATAAACCTTTATGTGATAGCAGTCATACAGTAGGCCATATTTTTTGTGGTAATCGTATGTCACTAGGCCTTGACTTGTGGAAGCGGTGTGGTGGATTCAGTGACAAACTGACGACCGCGGAATTACAGTTTCCAGAAACCAACGTCTAATTTCCACATTACCAAAGCACCATACACAGGCTTATTTTGGATTTTCGTAGTCATAAATTAATCTGTGTTTAGATCAGCATGTGCTGCACGTGTATCAACGCTGAATGCAAGTGTCTGGTAGCAATAGAATAGCAGCAAGAAGAAGCTTAAAAAAATAGGCATGCAAGTGCTCAGCACTGATTTCATTAGCCTAACAAACCATCTAACTCATATGTTAAAATAACAGTAGACCCAACAAGTTTTATTTCTTTGGCTGACAGCTGTACTTTCTGTACTATAAGTCTGCACCATTTCAAAACTGCCTTTCTGTGCAAATGCTTAAATGAAGTAAATTTGCTGTGTGGCTGCTGCCGTGTGTAAACAAGAGACCTGGTCTAAATGAGTGCTGAGTTATGAATCTGTTTCTTGCTCCAGAGTTTAACGGCTCTCTGTCACTCCCTCTGGGTCTTTGGGCCTGTTGCTTGAAGCATGTGATGTACTGCCCCAGTCTCATCCACTTCCTCAACCCTGGGAGAAATTGGCTATGTTTCAGATAGCATAATTCAGTGCTCCTCATATAGTTTCTACAGTAAATATGTAACTTTTTTGAGCATTGTTTACCCCAATCATTATCAGGGTTGAAATGAAAGATTACAATAGTTATTGCACAATAATGTTTTTCACTTTGACTTAAAAAACCCCCAAAAAGACTCAATCGTGATTTAATAGCATAACCTTTTTATAGCAACTTTCAATTTTTGGTGTATTTTCGGAAAATTATGGAAATTGTTGTGTTAAAAAAATCTTGAATTTAATATGAATTAAAACAAATATTTTTTATTCAACTACAATTAACATGCAGTTAAAAGCATCACTTTCAGTTTACACTTAAGTAAATTATTTTAAAGTAGGGATTTAGCAGTGTTTAGTTGTTGCTGATTTCCAAAAAGAGCAAAAGCTCACAAGAGATGTTAAATAGAAATTAAAGAGATTTAGAGAGAAGGAATCCATGAACAAATTGTCATCAACATCATAACAATCTGTTACTCAAGATAGTTAGAAACAAAGTATCAGTTCTTAAACTTAAGTCAAGTGTAATGCTATGTCCAATAGCAATTTTTTAAAGAACTTTCAATAGATTTTAACTTTGACTTGACTTTCTTTATGGTCATTAACCCCACCCCAAACTCAACTGTAAGTCACACCTAGTTGCAAATAGACAGAACTTAAAAATAGTACCTGTTATCCTTATAAAAATGGCAACTCTTTTAGCTGTGTAATTTTATAAAATGAAGGTCAAACCCATAAAGCATGTTTCGGGTTAAAAACAGAACTACTGTTAAAGCTCATTTCACCTGGACTTGTAGTCTTTTGGCAAGGCCACAGGTCTCCGTGCTGGGGGCTGATGTCAGAAGATTAAAAGGGAAATTATACAGTAGGTCTGTGGTTTGAAATGCATCCATCCAGAGATATGGATCTTTGACTCTATGAGTTTTTGGTATCTCAAACGAAACACTATGGTGAGCTGGCCTGAAATAGCATGTCCTGCATGTTAATGTCTTATTCTCTCTGTTGCACCAAAGTGAAATAAGGACACTCAAATATGTATAAGATTAAACCATATTAGATCACCTAAACAGGATCACTGCAGAGAAAGATACACTTGTATCAGGATTGTTCCAGGATTTGCTTGTTATACTCTGACATTGCCCTGATTAATATTTAAAGTAAGGTACAAATTAGGCACAATTCTGGTCTGAAAGGAAACTTTTCATTAAGATGCATTTTAGTGGTATCTAGTGCCTGTTCTAAAATTTCTGATATTTTGATTTGCATATTTACTTTTTATATTTTGAAGAGCATATTGGCAATCGGTTTATTTGGACACTGGAAGTCACTGACAAATGATCAACAAATTAAAACACACATCTGTATTTTACTTCCTGAACTAAAAGTGTGTGTTCAATATGTGATAAGCCGACTTATTGCCAATTTAATCTCTAGGGCTCTCAAGATCCTATCTTGGTCATGGTCACTTAAAGCATGCTGAGACATGTGTTGCTATTACCAAGTGCAAAGATGACATAATTCATAAGATGCTTCTTATTTAATGGTTCTGCCACCATCTCTCAAGCACAGACATCATTGATGACACTCCAATGAGAAGAACTGCAGCCAACCTCACCTGGACAAAAGTCATAATTGTTAATTGAAAATATGTTCTTTGGATATATATGTATATACAGTATGTAGTGTCCTTAGATGTTTACACAAGATTATGTGAAAATCTCTGATAAAGAGCTCTGTTACAAACACACACACATACACCCGCACACCCACATTCAGTTGCCGAATGAATGAAGGATGAGATGAGATGAAAGGGTTTGTACACTAGAAACAGAAATAGAGTTCTTGATTAGCACGGCTCTTGGGAAAATCAAATACACTTTAGCATTAATATACTGTAAATATGGTACAAACCTGAAATAATTATGTTAAATAACACACATACAGTATTCTCTCTCTCTCTCTATACAATTTTATTAACCAGTGTCTTTGCTGCTGACCTTCAGTGAACCAATTCAAGTAGAAATAAAAGATAAACATAACATTTGTGAGCTTTTCCTTTGCCAAAAATATAACTTTTTATAAGAAGCAAAGAAGCAAGACAAAAAAGGACTGTAAAAGTAACATAATGCATTACGTTTCATAAAAAATAACCAAGCAACCCAATTAGTTGTTTAAGAAGTACTGCAGTATTATAATGCATACCCTAGTGAAAATATAAATATACTTAAATGTATAAATTCATTTATTTCAGGCTCAGTATACTACAAATATATTTTCATATTTATATTCTTAATAAAATGGCATGCAATTGAACATTTAGTATACTAAACATGTATAAATAAAGTCTGCTTTATTGGAACAACAAATTTTGTATTTAATGCACTTTAATTGTGCAGAAGTAGAGCCAATAAAGTCCAATTAAAGAAATACTTAGTATATTTGATTGTGCTAAAGTGGAACTATTGCAAGTATACTTGAGGTACACTTTAAATATTTTGCATTTTAAGTGCAATATTACACAATCCTCATTAAAGGTGACATACACACATTTTAGGCTTATTAATAAAAAATATGCATTGTTCACAAGTTTAATTAAATATTATTATCAATAGGTCTCGAGTTATCTGTCAATAAATTTATCTGCAAATAACTTTACTAAACAAAGTACTAAAATAAGTGAAAGAATGAATTACTGAATGATTAAACATCTAAATCTAACAAAAGTGAGTAAATTAGGGATAGGGTGAAAATATAAGACAATTGAAGTCAATGGAAAGTCCCTACCATGATTTGGTTTGGAAAAATGGAAAAGTGGACACAGAGGAATTGTGTTCAGCACAATAATCCTCATCACTGGCTATGAGGAGATAAATACACTACTGTCAGACAGACCCAGACCAACATCTGTGTACAGTGTGTGTGTGTGAGAGAGAGTTCTTGTGGGTGCAAAAACGCTCTGGAATGCACTGGCATTTTTTCATGTTCATTTCAGTGGCCCCCATTTTAATTTATTCTGTTATATAGTTTCAGTTTAGGTAAACAGTAGCATAAACATCCTTATCTTCAGAAACTATCTGTAACATGTGAACAACTAAGTTACAATGCGTCTCATTTGATATGAATGCCAAGGGTCAAGTAGGGGCCAACAAAGCAGACAGAAAGTGAGTGCAATGAAAGTGCGAAGCCAGTGATGACCACATGTCAGAGAAACCTAAAAATATGACTAACATATTAACTTACAGCAGCTCTAAACATAGGTCTCATCCCTGAGGCATTTTCAATAGGCACATGGGAGTCTGTACATGCGAACGGCAATATCGACTCATACCAGACAAGCAAACCACATGATGAGCTCACATGCAGAGCAAAACTCCATATAAAAATATACAAAATATAAGCAGGAATCTATGTGGATTCAGTATTCCTGAGTATACTGATTTTTTTAAGCAGGTTAAAGAAACTAACCTGTCTTGAACCATGTACACTGTGTAAAAAGATGTATGGCTTGTTAAGAATGCAAGCAATCAGACAAAAACCAAAACAATCAAGCATTTTAACAAAACTCATATACTTGCATTGAAGGACCCAAGACTTAAACCAACCTAGACCAAAGTATGCTAATATCAGCTGATGGATGATGGGCTTCTTTGGCTAACAAGAGCAGCTCACTTGCCAGGAAAAGCACAGCATGAAAAAGCACTAAAGCACTACTTTATCGTTTCATTTTTTGTAAAAAAAATATATACATTTTTTGCAGTTCTGTTGGGTGCCACTAATGGTTTACACTTGATCTTTAACCTCAGCTTGCTCCAGGGTGCACTATACACAAAAAACTGAAAGAAAATGTTGATTTTGTAATTTTGAATTAGAAAAATAACGAAAAAGTATTTTATTGTAAAACATATGGTTACACTTGATTTTGATAGTGACATTCTACTTACGTACTATAAAGGCCTCGATATACACACTGTAAAAAAAAAACTGTAATTTTACAGACTATTCCTGTTTTTTATTACGTTTTTTACCCGTATTTCTGAAATACAGGCGAAAAGTGTAAAATTACATGAAATAGTCTGTAAATATAAATGTTCAATGTAAAATAACATGGGAAACCTGTAACTGTTAACTGTAATAATACACTGTAAAAAAAACTGTAATTTTA
>JAUCNO010000318.1:14030028-14062222 GCA_032353835.1 Enteromius viviparus
CTCTTCTCTTCTCTTCTCTTCTCTTCTCTTCTCTTCTCTTCTCTTCTCTTCTCTTCTCTTCTCTTCTCTTCTCTTCAACAATACACATGTACAACGTTTACCAATACGATTTTATCATTTCCAGACATATGTATATGTTTCAACGCCGTTGCTTGCAATTCAAGGTGCCCTGAAATCATGACAAAAAACCATGAAACATCTTGTTATAAATATATATGTATAAATATAGTGAACTAAAAAAAAATACATTAACAAATTTTCTAACTAATTTATATATACGTATCTACTATATATATATATATATATATATATATATATAAATACACACACACACACACATATATATATATATATATATGTAATTTTTGTATTTATAATATTTGATAAATTAACGTCATTGTGGCTAATAAATACCCTATTTCTTGTCACTGACAAGGCCTAACCCCCCCCAACAAACAGCTATCCCCCGATCCTCACCTCACAGTAAGTACATGTTGTTAATTAATATTCCTCAGCATTGTACAGTGGCTTTAAATTCACAAGGATTGTACTTAACAAAAAAATATCTTTTCATCAGCCTTGTTTGTCATTGACGTGTAAAGTCATAATCAGTGGTTCACTATTTCCCCAAATGCCCCCCTCGGCTCTTGGCCCGCTCACTTGAACACACACAAGTGAAGAAAGTCGAGTTATCAGCTGAAGATTTTTACACTCTTCCACCCCGTGAAGCAGAGCCAGATCATCTCTCAAACATGACATCCAAATTACCGTCACTGTCACTTTGATCTTGCACACCAACTGCCCACACAAGCACTAAAAGTGGGCATGTGTTTATGGTTTTTGCACATTTGAGAGTGTGTGCTGAGACGGTAAATATTTAGTGTCTATACAAGTAGGTGTGAATGTGTGTTTGGGGGTGGGGGTGTTTTGCGGAGAGGATGGCGGCTTTCTTTGAGTGACTTGATCAACAATTTCCATTAAGGACTAAGAGACTGTCTTTGTAAGAGTATCTGAGTTTCACACTGACAGACCAGCCTGGGAAAAACATGTTCAGAGATCTTCCGTGGAGCTCCAGCTGTCACTGCGGCAGCCACAGATGTCTCCCTGGATATGTAGTCTATAGCAGCTATCATGGAGCATCTTAGATTTCCTACACATTTATGTGTGGATCTCAGCACTCTTGTCTTCTAGCACGCTTCATAGGGCATGACCTCATTAACCCTAATTAAATACTAATCTCTCAGTGCATACCAGTATTAAAAAGTTAACATATGTGTGTATGATCTCTCATTATGGTGCATAATAAAAATAAACTGTACTTTAATTGCACCAGTCAAACAATTGGAACGACCTGACTTGAAAAAAGGCCTGAATGGCTGAAATCCACAGATTTAAAAACATAGTATAATATAATATACATTATGATTTCTTTAACATTAGTTTTGATCTTAATGCTGTTGTAAAATGTGTAAAATAACAACATTTTTCATTTTGCAAGGGGTGCTTGCCTGTACAAACTCACCACTAATGCTACGGAGTTGTGTGTGTTTTCCAAGGCTTTGCCATGTGGTTGCTAGGGTGCTCTGTGTGGTTGCTAGAATGTTTGCTCACTGGTCCGAGTCAAAGGAGTTCACCCACAAGTATATTATTATTATTAATATTCTGGTCTCTTGATATATCTTGGCACCCTTTGGCTTCTTCATTTTAAGTCTAGAGGATTTTTTTCACATGTGGACAGTTAATACTTGGTTTAGGGGTCTCGAAAAACACCTCAAGTAATAGTAACAGTGCTGCTTGCTATAGTCCTGCATTAAATCCTCCTAAAATGCAGGTGTCTAAACCTATGCATATGTACAAGCACAGTGAAAATGACATTAAGCCCTCTGAAATGTTATAGGGCCGACCGTAGTCTGTTAAAGTGTGAAGCAGGAGGCCGAAGTGGAGGGTTTCATGAGAGTATTGTGTTAGCAGCCATATGTCAGCTTGTTAAATGAGATTAGAGAGCACTGGCTGTGCAGCTGAGGTGAAATCTGAACCTAATAATTTCAATGTAAAAAGAAGATAGCAAAAGAGGAGGCCGTCAGATGGCGGTTTGGATAAAACAGCTTAATATCCACCACTAAACACTTAAGAACTGCAAATAAGTCCAACACAAGCAAAAATCTCTAAGCAAGAATGCCTATTGTATTCAAAAGCAAGATCGCTTGCTATACATGCCTTGTATTTGTCCTGACAAGATCATTTGTAAGAGGTGCTGACACCATAGTAAAGTTCTAAAGAGAGTGTCCATAATTATATTAAGCATTCTTGTGTGTTTCCCAGGTTAACAACAAGACATTCAAAGTGGCATATGCAAAAACAAAAATAGTTAAACAGATAGTAAAACAGCAATTTGGAGCTTTTGTTCAAGTGCTTATATTAATTATTTAATACAGAAATGTGTGTTATTTGAGCTGTGAAGCTCAACTGTCCTACAGCTGCTGTCCTTGTGTGTGGTGTAGAAATAGGATAAGCGTCTGCTCATGGCCGTCTCTTCAGAGGGAGGATTGAATGATAATAGCACCATATATTACATGCCAAATTAGCTGTAATTTCAACTGAGAGATGAGATTAAATTATTTGGTATTCAACAGCATGCCACAGATGCTGCCCACAAAGCTTTACTTCTGTTAAATGTAAGTCGCATTATTTGTATGTTTAATAAAATGAGGGATTGTAATTCCTGCACCTTAATAATATCAGAGATAGTCTTATTATTGGGAGATGTGTGGCTCTACCATTAGAAAGTGTAGCGGTTAACTTGGATCACACAGCATGGACATCGCTGAATTTCTGTCAATCACTGTTTGTGGATACCACAGGAATGAATTTGACCTTGCTGAGGAAAAAGAGGTTTGTTGGCCGTAGATGATATTTTAGCTGTTATTGGTGGGGGAAACTGTACTCGTGCTGGGTTTACGTGCCTAGTGTGAGTACACCCTTAGAGGGGTCTTTTTCACTTTCTAAAAAAGCTAAAACCAGCCTATGCTAATTGGCTGGTCTCAAGGTGGACATAACTAGTTTAAAGTGGTCTCGCAGTCTGACCAAGCTAGTGTTCAGCTGGTCTCCCATGCAGGTTCACATACTTAAAATGAGCATAAAATGCAACTAGGGTTTGGGCTAGTTCCTTAAAAGAAAAAAGCTAAAACCAGCCTATGGTGATTGGCTGGTCTTAAGCTGGACATATAGGTTTAAGGTGGTCTCGCAATCTGACCAAGTTGGCGTTCAGTCTAACTAGCTAAAGAAGTGGTAAAAAATCTGAGTCAGGCTGAAAGACCAGCTACCAGCTTTGTTTATACAGGCTACCACTTACACTAGTAACAATTCCTTTTGATGAATACTTAAAATGAGCCCAAAATGCTAAATAATAAGGCCAATTAGAGTTAGCACTGATGCATTTCCAAACGCACAAATGCAAAATAACATAAGATAAGATTAAAAGGTCATTCAAAAACAAAGCCATAGCCTACAAAACTGTCCTGGTTTTTTAATTTATAGTTAATAACAAGTGATTTTTTTGTGAAATTTTGACCACTGAAATAGAAAATATCCCCAGTTTCCATTTCAGAAGTCTGCTCACGTTAAGCCAAATCATCCTAAAAGAGACCCAGACACGTTCAGGCAAAAACATTCCAATAACGGAACAGTCTGTGGGATGATGAAGAGCAAGGCAGCATAAAAATATTCACGTTTAATAACGTCAACCTTTGCACATAATACAAGCAGACGGGGCTTGTTTGCTTAATGAAACCACTGGCTATTTTAGTCGCTGCTTGCTAGCTGTGGACAAAATACTGGAGCATGTGGTCTGAGAGCTCCGGGCAGACCGTGCCTTGACCGGCCGAGCCGCACCCAGAGATTTCCACCCGCCTCGGGAGAGCTTGTTTATCACACAGCTGAGGTGTCATCCTGGAACGTGGACGAGAAGGGCAAATGTCTGCAGACTGTCCAAAACCACAAGCCTCTCTTTCCCATGTCGTGCCTGACCCTGTCCGTTATCATATTTCATTAATAATCCCCCCGTGACAAGAACAGGATTTGAGATAATTTAGTTATGAGCACGGCTAAAATATTTAGGAGCTCACCTAAAAAAAAGGATAAACTTTCTTCAGCATGTCTGGGTTTATCAGACCCAAGTCGTCTTCCCGCTTAAAAAAGCAGTATCTCATTGTGAGCAGTGACCTCTGCTGGACATATATAGTAGTCTAAATTATGCAACTTGAGGGAGAGTTTGGAAGTGGCGTTTAACGAGTGTGTCATCAGGCAAGACAGTGGCAAGAGATTCTAACTAGTTCTGATGTTGTTGTAATGCATGGTTTATTATTAGAGGGAGATTATTACAACTAACACGGCATTTAAAGGGATAGTTCACACAAAACTCACCCTTAGGTTGTTCCAAATCTGTTAAACACAAAAAAAGATATTTTGAAGAATGTCATTAACAAAACAGCTTCTAGTAGCCATTGCTGACTTCTGATGAACACAAAACAAGGTATTTTGAGGAAAGTTGGTAACCAAACAGGTAGCTGGTAGCCACTGAGTTCCATACTATGGAGGTCAAAGGCAGCTACTTTTTTCTTTCCAACAAAAGAAATTCATACAGGTATGGAACAAGATGAGGGCGATCAAATGATAATAGAATTTTTATTTTTGAGTGAGCTTATACAGGCATTAAAGACCAAAATATTTACTGTTTTTAGCGTATTTAGAATTCCTGCATATGATCGATAGAGAACAATAGAGCATAGAGAAAAAATTCAACATAACTTCTTCATCATTAATTATATTACCCTTATATCAATTACAAGGAAATGTAACTTTAAAAATTTACATGTATTAAAAAAAAATAAACGTCATTTTAAATTATTTTAAATGACTGATGAAGATACAGCATATGACTGTGCAGATGCATCAAGCATCAACAGTAAAAAAAAACATTTTCCATAATGTAAATGCTGATTAAAAGCACTTGGTATTAAATGGAATTAATACTAAAATAATAATATTTATTAGCAACAATCCATCAAAGTACAGTCACTATAAGAACCTTTTTTCAAAATTGTGATTAGGGGAAAATCTCTGAAATTCTAAAAAAAAAAAGGGACAAGTAAATAAATAATTATAATAATAAAAAATAATAATAAATGTAAAAACCAGATTTTTTTGTTATTCAAGATGTTCTTGTTCTATCACAGAAGAGTGCAAGATTTGGATTTTTGCTCATCATCATTCTCATAATCCAGTTCCACTTTCTTCCTGTTTGGGTCGTTAAGCTCATCAAAGAGTCCGCTGTCAATCATCTCCTGTTGCCATGGAATTGGCACTGCTCCTGTGCTGAATTCCTTAAAAAACTTCTCATCATTGGGATCAAATTCAATCCCTTTAACCTCAGAGAATTCCCGAATGTCACCTGTGTCTTTAGCATACACAACATTGGGTTTGGGCACCCATGGAGGTGCAATAAGCCCCGCCTCTAATCGAGGGATGTTGATGGATTTAAAGAACTCATGTTTTCGAGGGTCATCCCTAAAAAGCAAAAAAAATGAAATTAGTTATGAAGAAATACAGGTATAATTACTGCATGATATTTACTCACAATCGCATCAAAACTATACAGCATACTGCACACTTTTTTAGTTTGTATTAAATTATGCAAAAATTTTTCCATTTTTGGAGTGCGTTCAAATTTTCACAGCTTTTCAAATCAATGACATCAATGATGTCAAATGTCAGTGGTTTTTGCAGGCCTCCTTCAGCACAGTACTAGACCTGCGAGCTAAAGACTGCCAGCGAACAATTACATTTTTTATTTAGTTTCTTCACAAAAAAAGACCTATGAAAAGGCAAAAGAAAAGCTGAAAGTGCATAAGTCACTTATGGTGATTTTATGATGTTTTTGGCCATTCTTGACAATGTGACAGAAGCTGGAAAATAATTCTCCTTCTGTATACCATGGAAAAAATAACAGCAGACAGGTTTGGATCGACATATGGGTGAATTATGACAGAATTTTCACTTTTGGGTGAAACGGTTCCTTTAATAGGATTTAAATAAAACTTTTAATAGGTTAAAATGGTTTCAGCAACTGAATCTAAGAACAGTATTATATGTTAATATGTAATTTAAACCTCTGAGCAATGAAGCTGGTATTGAATTTGTTGGTGTCTTCACCCGCATAATGAAAGACCCAAAGATATTATGTTTTAACATTCATGCTTTGCTCCATCCAAACCAAGTGCTCAGGCTCCAAACCCACTGCCAGTGCTCTCAGTGAGAAAGACTGACAGAAACGGTCTGTTTCTTCGATTTGCTGCCACACTGGTTTGATTTTGCTGACAGAGTAAAGCTTCTGTTCCTATGTTGGCATGCAGAGGGAAGAGTTGGACTGACCGTGTCCTAATAATGACCTGGAGTGGAAACAGAGTGTCCTCTTGCCATGAAACACAAAAACGCTGCCACTTACTTGCAGCCAAGGCGGTCTTCAGCGTGCTTTTTCAGAAAAAGACTGATGATGTCCTTTGAGGGGGTGTCAAAATTTTTGTGTTCAAATTTACACTCATCTTCTAGAGTTCTCCTTACTATCTCTTCTTTAGCAACCTTCTCTTTGTGACCTCTAAAAGGGAGACGGCCGGCCACCATCTCATAGATGCTGCAGCCCAAGGCCCACCAGTCTACTGACGTACGATACGGTTCCTGCTTCAGGATCTCTGGCGCCATGTACCCTTTGGTGCCAGCCTACGATGGAAAAGACAACATGAGGGGTTATGAGAAAAATCATGCAGCCTTCTTGAGGCCACCTGAAAAAGCATTTCAAATCATATTTAGAGACATCTGCCAAGGTACAAACTCATTGACCTTTTCATCATCCTCACTAAAATATCATTTCAGAACACACAAAAACAATCCCTTCCCATTTCACCAGTGTCTGTCTCTAGGGACTCAAATCAAACCGTTTGAGGCACACTACTCTTTTGAAGAACGGCAGGCTGTTCCATCCTAGATCAATGCCGGCTTTGCGTGTTTATGTCATTAGCGCAATTGCTTACTTAAGGCTTTGTGGTACCCCTGGCTGTCTGAAATATTATTCAATAATGAAAAAGTCATTTTTTTTCTAAGTAGAGCTCCTTTTTTTTCTCATTTTGCCACTTACAGACATTAGTTAGGGAAAAAGAGACATTTTACCTCAAAAGAATTCAAATGAATCCATGACCGTCTCACCCTCAGCATATCCTAGATGTATAAAACTTTCTTTTTCCACACAAATAAATTTGGAGTTGACTGAATGAACTAGTGAACGTGCAAACTACAGTTAGTTAAGAGTTAGAAAGCTTTTGAACACAAATATGCTTATCACTCAAACACAATCAAATCACTTCTGAAGACTTTTCTTAGCCCCCATGAGCTAATAAAAGTCTCAGCTCATTAGTAGATACTCAACAGGTGGATCAAATAAAAGAAACCTTCGACATGTTCACTGCTGGTATAACCTTACATGCCAGTTGATGTTGCTTCAGATTCTGCTCAGATCCACGTAGAACCAGTTACACTGCTGCCAAGAACAGGGTTGGAAAACATTGCTTTAAGACAGGGGTAGCTGACCCAGCTCCTGGAGGGCAACTATCCTGAAGATCTCAGCTCCAATTCCAAACAAATACACCTGAACCAGCAAGTCAGAGTCTTAAGGGATGCTTAAAAATGGCAGTTGTGTTAGAACTGAAGTCTATGGCTGCATCTGAAATCTCATACATCCCTACTATATTGTAGAAGTATTTCTTGGCACAGGCACTATGAAGGAGGCTTTGAAAGAGAAGGGTTAGCTATACCTTCATTAGAGTTAGTAAGCGTCAATAACTTGAGGGGTACTAATAAATAGCATTTCAAAGTGAGACTTTGCCCACACTTTTAGGTTAATTAAGTTAAAGTTTTAATCTACCAACCCATATTGTTATCCACTAGTCTACACCTTCACCTGTTCTTACCTTTTGAGTGATGGTTTTGCCGTTTGGTATCTCCACAGCAAGACCCAAGTCTGACAACCTGCACTGGCCTTGACTGTCCAGTAGGACATTCTCTGGCTTCATATCCCGGTATACAATATCCATTGCATGCAGGTGCAGGATACCAGTGATGATTTGAGCTGTGTAGTGAATGATCCGCTCCATCTCAATGCCAACTTCGCCTGTGTGGAAGATGTGGTACTTCAGATCCCCTCCATTCATCAGAGTCATGACCAGACACAGATGGGTCATCGTGTCAAACGCATAGGCCAGGTTCACCAGAAACAAGCTGTTCACCTTCTCCAAGATTTTTTTCTCCAGCAGAGCCATCTTCTCACCTCCTTTTTTTTTCAGACGTTTCTTGCCCAGCTTCTTGCACGCGTACATGTGGCCCGTGTGCTTGACCTGAACAGCACACACCTAAAAAACATTCAGAAAAGGAACATTACTATTTCGGAATGAAAAGATGGGCTAGATTTGCACACAATTACATAATTTTGTATTTTGTACAAAGTAATAAATGTCTGCATTTCAATGGGGCAACAGTGAGAATACTGTACACACTTGACCTGTCATATTTCATCTTTTCAGCTAAGGGTCATTTATCAAAGGTGATGTATAATAAGCAGTGTCTGTGTCTTTGATTATGTACACTAAATATTAAATAAAAGTTTTTTTTGGTATTCCTCTGTCCATCAAAGGATGTCAAACTCAGTTGAAACATTTTATATTGTGCTTAGTTTGAAAAATGGTGACCCTATTTTTATTTGCTGGAAAACCCACAGGTTAAGCTAGAGCCTGTCATGTAGTTCCACTATGTTCCATGTTTGATAGTGCCTCTGTTGGTCAAATTAAACTATGAATGGCTTACTTTTTTGCAGCATGCATAATGGGATTACAAAATCACATTTTGTATTTTCTAAATGCACATTTTTGGTCTTATTCTGTTAGTCTACCAAAAAAAGTAAAATAGCCTTACCAAAAGGATTAATGAAAGCAAGTAACAAAACCAAAACAATCCTACATTCTGAAGACATGAATGTAAGTAACTACTTCAGTTATTCAATGCCTTGCAGCTAAGATCATGGACACCATCTAAAACAATGACTGTTTTCTCTTTTTACCTCTGTAGATTTCTTTGTGACTGGGTATGAGGTGCAGTACTCACCTCTCCAAATCCTCCTTTCCCCAAAGTTCTGAACTCAAAGAAATATTTATCAGAGATGGGCTGCTTCTCGAATTGTTTCCATTGCACAAATCTATCAAAGTACGGGCTGCTCTGATACTCAGTGAAAGGTTTTCCTCTTAGAAACTCCTGTGTGGCTTCTTTAACCTGTCCCATAATCACCTCCTCGAAATCCTTCTCAGAGACAACTTTACACTTTTCCGCCATATCCTCTGTCAGATAAGTCATGAAACTCTTGGAGTCAGCTTTGCAGAATTTGTTAATGATATTCTGCCTAGCTTTGTCTTTAGCACCAGCCTCTGCCAAATTCCAGTCATTCAACTCATCCAGAAACTCTGCAGCGGCTAGGTATTCTGAACTGGAGGCTAAAAGGAACCGTCGGAAGCATGTTTTCCCAATGGGCTGCTGCTCACAGATGTCCTCAAAGTCATTGGGAATAGTTTCAAGCGCCTCTGTACAATTCTCAAGTTGGGGAAGAATTAGGCTACGCCTTCGTTTCCTCATCTCCTTGTCATCGAGACTCTTTGCTTTTAGGAAGGCTGTGTTGGCCACCAGGTTGTTCAGTCCACCCATGTCGCACATGGCTGTGGCGAGGTGAGGGGTCAAGTATGTGACGCTGCAGGTAACAATGAATGAGAAATATAGAGATGCAGGCAGCACAGATTCAAGCTCTGGTATGTTGATGAGTCTTCAGAGCCTCAAGTCAGAGTCTTCCCTGTTCCGCTCATGTAATTGCTCGGTAAGAATTAAATACCTCAATAAGGATTTTCTCTTAAGTAAGTGTCTTTGTATGCTAATTCGTGGATACTGCTCATGGAAAGGAACTTACGCCGTACCTTACTTAAGAGGCTTTGGGCTATGATTAGCCACAATGGTAAGGGATAGACAATGCAATTAACGTGATCAATCCTCTACTAGCAACTTCAGTTCAAGGAAATAAACAAAACTATATTCGACTAGGTTTATAAAGAAAATGCAAGTTATTGTGCTTCCTCATGAAAACTGTGCCTCTTTAATGATCAAGGGTGTTGCTGGTTAGTATTTTGGCATGTAGTGTTCTTGGTGGTTTCTTACTAGCCCAAAGCAAAAAAGGACATTTTACTCCCTGGATAGCTCAAAACTTCCTTTAGTGTTAGTGCCAGTTCACCATCTCAGTGAGTGTGAACTGTGCCCATGCCCACTTCATTGTCTGCCAGGTGAAAATATATTTTTAATCACTCAGAAAAAAGTTCCACTAGTTTAAAGCTCAGCTTTCAGCTGTCTGTTCAAATTCCAAACTCCATGTTTAAACCATAGTACCGAGGCTTTCCTTATATTACATTGGAATACTTGATGTTATAAGCTCATAGTTTAAGTAGAGTAGGTTTAGAGCTCATTATATGAGCACATGGAATGCGACTAAAGTGTAAATAAGCCTTCATTAGGTGTAAACAACCCATTCTCACGGCCAAGGCAACAGAGCCCCTAGCGTCACTGTATTGATGAAATAGGAACTCAATGGCTTTAAACTGCTTGCTTTATGTATCAAATCAAGGCGCGTATGGGAAATTAGCTTATGTCCGTTACGTCGCCCTGATAACATTTACATCTGCAAGATGTATTATTAATGGTGCTTGCTCATCTGCAATACGTCTATGAGACGTTTCCTTTTCAATCTCATACTAGACTAGACATCTATTAGATGTGATTTAGAATTTATGTAAAACTGACATCTGACGTCTGTCAGACGTTCGTAGACAGCAGATGCTTTCCAGATCAAAAGATCTTTAACAGACATCTTGCAGGCCTATGTGTGCTAACTGGGCAAATCTGTTTTATTTATGTATTTATTTGTTTCATTTTTAGCCTAATATTTCTCTAAAAACATGAAATAGGCATGGTATACCCGAATGACCCTTCTAAAGTGCATCAAAAGCTTTTAAATTCTTCACACTGTGTAGTGTATACTGTATAATTTGGTGTGATATTTCTTTATTTGAATGCCCCTGACCTGTTTCTAGTTAAAAGGAGAATTAAAATATTAAAACACAAATGTATATTTAATAATATTTCTTTATGTTTTTATATATAAATATGTTGAATGTATTTGTGTTTTGTAGACTGTAATCTGCGTAATATTTATATTCGATGCCTTTGACATTAACATTAACCAACTATTTACAGATGCCCATGTCTCATAACCAAATCACTGACTCCCTTTCAAGTTTTGCTTTCCAGAAATTCAGGACATTGGCACCAGAGGAAGAGAAGCAGAGTATGTATGTATGTAGGCCTATGTATTTTATCTCCAACATAACATAAATTTTTCCCTCGTAGCCATCACATCATTTATTTCATTTTTGAATTCTTATAACATACAAGTCAGCTCTATCAAAGGCTACTTAAGTGGTATCCAATTTTTCCATAAGAGTATTTTTGGCTACCCAGCAGAAAATCTAGCTAACGTCCAAATCACTATGCTCCTTAAAAGTTTCCAAAGGTCAATCCCCCGAGCCCAGATAGGCAACCCCTTACTTTAGAGATCCTAACCCAATGCATCTCCCTTCTCCGCTCAGGCTATCTCTCTTTACATATTCATTCTAGTCTTTTTTGGTTTACTGAGGTGCTCAGAACTTACAGTCAACTCCCGTTTTAACCCAACCATCCACCCTACTATTGCTGACCTATCCGTCCTAGACAGCAACACCATGTACTTTTTTTTTTAAAAAGGCCATCACATCTATATCTTTAAGCTACAATGCCAAATCAGACCTTTCCAAACCCTGCAGGCGTTCCTGCATTACAGAAAGTCACTTTCGGCATCCCTGACCGACCCATTGATGCTGGATGAATCCTTCAAACCAGTGTCTCACTTCTGGTTCCAGAAACGCCTTAAAGCCATTCTCTTTTCATTCCTTTAGAATCTGAGCCACAACCTCTGCAACTGAGAAAGGTCTTTCCCAGTTCCAAATCCAAACATTAGGATGCTGGTCTTCAAACGCTGTCCTCTCATCAGCATTTTTGGGGAGCACTCAGGGTTAGCATCTGGCCGTTTGTCCTTAGCCCGATTGAGCCCTTAGGGCTCGGCAGCTTTGCTTACCTTAAGTTATTATCAGCAAGTACAAACTCGTAATAAAATAATTTGATAATTTGATTTCAATTATATTTTTGAAGAGCTAAAGAGGCTGTTGGTGATGCTAATGTAACGCCCATTCAAGATCATCTCTCCATTTCATCAATATACTGACGCCTAGTTGCACTGTTTGCATCTTCATAGGGATGCGAAAGGCTAACACTGAACAGTTTTAAGTATTTTTTTCAAATTACCACATTCCATATTGTTTGTACTGTACTATAGCAGTTCATTTGTTTCACTGTTCAATATCTTTTCAACTACAAAAAACAAGTTTCTCATATTTAGTCTTGATTACACTCTTTAGAAAACTGGTGACTTTTTAGATGCATTTGTATGCTACAAACAAATAATATAATTATTTTATTAAAAAAAACTCTCTCTCTCTCTCTCTCTCTATATATATATATATATATATATATATGTGTGTGTGGTGCAAATTTTTACATTATTTAACAATAATCAATCATCCAGTAATCAGTTAACACAAACACCTGTAAAACATTGAGATTTGATTTTATTTGTAACACAGATAAAAGACACATTCACAGCACAACTTCAGTTATAATCAAACACGATGCCACAAACACCCAAGTGAATCTGTCCTTTCCCGGAGCTCTTATGGGTGGTTCTTCTTAATGCTGTATGAGGTGACAGAATGGTAAAGCTAACCAGTGTCACCTGTATCTCTGCCTACATCCTTGGTTTTGCTTTGACAGTCACACACATGCACACAGGTATTCCTACACATTCAACGGCTGGAGATACTCTGAAAATCAGTCCAGTCTCCCTAAGCAGAGTAGTGCCAAAGTGGACGGAGGAAACGTGGGTCTAAAGCTTGAATCCTCACTTGCCAATCCTCTGTACCACCCAGTCCTGTTGGCATAGTGGGCATCTATTGTTCTGCTTCACCCAGAGGGACATGCAGCAGTTGTGAAAGGAGTGGTTGCACTCTCCCCATACCACTGAGAGAAAGACAGAATAAGAGACTGTGATGTTTCAGATCCAGAAAAACAAAACACGGAGACATTCCGCAATTTATCTTTTTGTATTCTGCAGAAGAAAAACCAACAGTCGTACTGGGGTGCGTTTCCTAAAGGCATGGTTAGCCTACTATGGTCGCAAGTTTCGTCATTACCAGCATAGTTCAACGATTCGGTGTTTCCCGAAAGCATAGTTCAAACGAACATTCGCAGTCAACGTCTCAGACGTACATGGTTTGAACTACAGCACTGGACCTGTGGTTAGAAGCATAGTTTCTTGTTAGTAAGATATATAGGCTTTAATAAACATGCTCTTGGGCACAAGAAGCCAACTAACATGCACTACTATCTTTATTTTCCATTCTATCTAAATATAAAAAGCAATTTTATTTATGTATTTTTTCACGTCCATTCTAAACGCTGTTTTTGAAAAGTGCGCATGCGCAAAAAAGGCTAAGGGAATCTCGGGAGTATGACGTATGAGGGAACCCACGATGATTCAAAGATCAAATAAAGCAAAATGAAAGTGAACAAAAATAATAAATTAGTCAATATGTGTCATGTTCAATACAGCAGCATCTTGGAAATCTCTAATCAGTTTAATAGCAGAAGGTATATCTTCACGACATGCGTGTGATGTCATTAACAATGGCCCTATGTTGAACTAACGTGGTTCAAACGACGGAGATGCGACCGTGTTCGGGAAACAGTCGTGTGTAGCTAGTTAGTTTCCAATGCATTGTACTATGGTGGTTTATCAGCGAGTTACATCGTTGTTCAGGAAACGCACCCATGGTTTGTAACAACATGAGGGTGAATATACCATAACAGTATTTTCATTTCATTTTACCCCTTTAAGTGTGACACTACACTTTGATTTAACCTAGCAGTGTGGAGGCAGGGTTTATTTTGTGACGCAAATGAATATTATGGATCGTGCACATGGTCAAGGTACTTAACCCCAGGTTGGTTTAGTTGGATTGCCCCTAATAGGTGCACTGTAAGTAGCTTTGGATAAAAGCAACTGATAAATGACTCAATTATATAATTATACTGTATATTAAAAATGGGACAAATAAAGAGAGAAAATGTGAAAAATATTAGTGCAAACCGTAACAACAGTAGTGCAGCCACCTGCTTCTAGGGGATTAACGTAATCGATTGATTAAGGGATAAATGTAATTAGTATGACAGCAGTAATGTTACAGTTGACTTACCAACACAGTCCTCTTGTTTGTTTTCAGCCTGACATCTCAAGCATGCATCTGAAATATATAAAAAAGCACATATCCAATTTAATTAAATTTAATTATACATGCCGAGTTTTTTCCCTGAAATATCATTTTAAAATTCTTTCAGAGGATAGACTTGCTGAAGTCATTTAGGCCTGGTTTCACAAATAGGGCTTAAACTATGCCAGGATTATACGATAATTCAATTAGGACATTTAAGTCATTTTTATAAGCGCACTTAGAAGAAAAACATTACTGGTGTGCATCTCAAGACAAAACAAAGACACTGATATATTTTAAGACCAGTCATTGTAAGTTTCTATCAGTTGACTTATATTTTAGTCTAGCATCAAGCTTAAGCCTTGTCTGTGAAATCGGGGGATAAAGTCATAAAGTCAATATCATACGCAGGACTACTCCAATTCCACTGTATTGGGCATTGCACCTTCTCCCATTAAAAGGTAATAGGAGTGCAGTGTTCTGGTACACCTGAAGTCATTTATTCGAACATTCATTGCAGCACTTCAGAACACTGATTCGAGGATTAAGGGTTTTTCACAATTGTTAACTCTCTTACTTCAAACCCCCAATGACCAAGACCACAAGTTTGCTTCATGTCTCACACCTTTTACAATTTACCTATGGTTGACTGTGTCAATCCTGAGTATTCATAAGATGGAAAGCCACTGTACACTTCACAGTTGTATTGCTCACATTGACTTCCATAGTAAGGGGGGAAAAATACTAAGGAAGTCAATGGGGGCCAACAACTGTTTAATAATCAGCATTGTTTAAAACATAAAAAAAGAACATACAGGTTTGGAAATACAGGAGGGGAAGAAAATGTCAATTTTCAACCATTCCTTTAACGCCCCAAAAGTGGTTTCAATCCTGCTCTGTATACTGGATAAAGGTACAGTTCACATTTGTAAATTACATGTGGTATTAGCATTACTATTTAGCCAGGCTTAATTAACCGGGCTCCAGAACAGGTTTAGCAGTGTTTTTGCAGCCTTAACACTCCAGTATATGAGGATATGTTGTTAAAACATTTATGCTTAGCAACTGGCAGCTATTCCCGTGCCTCACATTAACGTGTTTTGGACCATAATGGAAACACAGTGCTTCGTATAAACAGTTGTTTCAGAATCTGGGTGGAAAAAATTATGGGAAAGATGCAAGCCTGCATGTAAACATGTGGCATGCTGCATTTGTCCAATCAATGCAAATGACAATGCAATAATGCAACCAACGCTAACCTGACAGTGCACAATGTACAGTGAGAAACATCAGCTTATGGACACTAATGGTTAATTGTTAACCCTAGGTTAAGTATGAGCCAACTTGGACCAAGGTAGCTCAGAATGGTGCAGGGTTTACTATTTGACTTGTGTCAAGCGCTTATGAAATGTTCATTTACACTAGGGATTAGAAGGAGTATATTTTAGGTTAACAGCACTGTGAAAACACTACACAAATGACTGGACACTTTTGGGCATCAGATACGTTTGGCTTTTTTAAATGCTTCGATACCATTTTGTTGTTACAGGTTCACTCGGACGTTTAAAGCGGTATTTGTGTTGGATTCAGCATTATTCATTAAGCATTATTAAACACGATTCTCATGTTTGCCAGTCACGGCACTTTGGCCATTATAGACACTTTCAACGTTTGACTCAGCATTTACGCGGCCACTTATATTTTAAACAAACAATGTTTAACTGGTATATAGGCATCAATATGCCATTCATTTTTAACCGTGTTATTTTGCTAGAAACGACTCTGTAGTGGGTCATTTGGATACACGCAATGTTATCTGCCTTTTCATGGTCTTTTGAGGTAATTCAGAACCAGGTAAGAATCCAAGAAACGTACACAAATGCTACTTCAACTAGCCAGTTAGCTAGAGAAACACTCACCCATTACTTGAACCCGACAAATAGCGCAAGTGTCACACTCCACATCCCAGCTCCACATGGCTACTGCATTCCACTTCTTGAGGGAGAACATCTTGTCCCCGCCTGATTTAGACCCAGAAGAACCGCTGTGAGTGTGCACTAAACCCGGCTCATCACCGTCGTCCATCTCCGCCATAGCGAAGAGGCACAGAAACAAAATGGCTGAGGTAGGCTGGTCTGCAGACACGCAGATCGGTCTCTCGGTGGAGCTGACCGTAAAACAGGCCCCTGCCTGGATGTGTTATAAATACTCGCAGTCAGGAACATTTTCACGCCTTTCCCTAATTTCTCCAAAGTACTGTTCATTCTTTCTTTCTTTTGAAATCTATTCAATTATTTAATTTGCATTTGCATGAATTCTTCATTTCTGCATTTAATTGATATGTATGTGTTTTGTTTTTATTTTCTGCTTCTGTGATGTACATATCTTTTATTTTTCACCTCTCTCTGTGTTATATATGTTTAGTGCAGCAAAAGCAAACAATCAAAGAATAAAAAGTAGAAATGTAAATTAAAACATTTGTTTTTACACAACAAACAAAGGCAATCTATGTCAATTCTGTTAACATGGTTTTGGCTACTCTTTTAAAGTACTCTTTTAAAGACATAGTTATGCTAACTTTCATTAATTCCCTGCTAAAAAAACCCCAACAAAATAAAACAATAGAACCCTGCCCAAAACACAATAGAAAATGTATTGATTTAAATGGTTATAATGGGAATTGTATTGGATTTAATGGAAAGTGTAATGTTGTCTACTGGCATGTGATGGATTATATTGGTGAGGCGTTAAATCCTATTGGAAAAGTGCCCAAAACACACCACAAAATGGAATTTTGTTATGGTTTGTAATGGTTTTACTGGTTAATTGTTAACCAGTTTAATGGAAACCATTAGAATTTCTGTGATTGTTTCTGTTGAGCTTCTATTGTTTTGTTTTTATTTCTTTAGCGGGCTGGCATGTTTGGTTTCTTTTTATCTATGTTTTTCCTCATACATGCATCCATAGATTACATAGACCTACATGCTGATACCATCATGACGTCGTGTTGCATTGTTGCACTTTTATGTTCACACTTTGTAAAATACACTGAGCCCTTGTAAAGTACATATATCATCACTGTAAAGCTACTAGCCTTTGACAATTGCATGCCAACATGCCAGCGCCCATGAGGGGGCGACCCGCTCCACGTATAATAATAAAAACAAAGATTTGTGTCTTTCCCTCATGTGAGTGATATTTGATATTTCCCAAAAGTAGGCTACTGTTAACTATTTTGTTACTTTAAATATTTATCTCTGCTTAGCTACAACGTTTCAAATCGTGCAATAATTAGCTTTGAAAATCACCTCATTAAACTAGAAAAGGTTTTACAGCCGTGACGTCATCATACATTCGAATATTCCTGAGCTACGCGTCCTATGGACAAGACCGACACCAGAGTTCGCATTTTAATTAAAAAACAAGACTGAAGAGAATTTTACTTTGCATGGACACATCTACTCCTGGGGTAAGCAGCTGTCTCGTGCGCATCAGTAGCAGTGAGAGATTAATGAAGAAAGCAGCAAACCGATGTCCACAGGTAACACTTCTGTTAAACATACTTCTGCCCATCAACGGATGAACACCGACTTTGAAAAGTATCCTTTACCACGGTATTGCAAGAGGTGAGTGCTGTTTATTTGACTTTTTTTGATGCGTACGAAGAAATGTTACAGCATTTTAGCATTTTCATTTTTAGCAAAGTTAAAGATTTTTTTTTATCAATTAATTTCCCATAATTTCATTGTTTTTATGTTCATTTAACTGCTTTATGGTAGAATACAATACTTTGTCATTGCACAACAGCACAACGGAATGTAATGCTTCTTCTCATTCGCATAAAACATACAACAAACAGGTTTAAACAGAAAAAAGCATAAATAACACACAAGTTAAGTCTATTTGTAGCATTTGTTTGTTGGTAGCTGTACATATTGTAAGATTAATTACTCAAAATGTGGCATCTTTTAAAAAGTGACTCTTTATTGAGAAAATAGGCTATAAAGAACTTTTTGTGACATAAGCCTATTTTTAGGACAAACATTATATGCTGGTCCCAGTTCAAGGTGAATTAGAGTAGTAACTTCCAAACTGAAACAGTTAAAGATTTAACATTATAATTGAATAATTTAACATTAGGGCAGACTGAGGCTAGTTGTCCCAGAGAAGTTGTCATGAGGGTTGAATTTTAGTAACTGTATAACATTTTGTGTTAACAGGTGAGTTACACAGGTTTTCTCTCTTTCTGTAGTCTTATATATATATACACACACACACACATATATATATATATATGTATGTGTGTGTATATATTATTTTACATTTAATTTCTTGTCTTATTTAACTGCTATTTTACTGCTGTTTGATAACCTATTTTTCAGAAGTAAATCTGTAAAATAAAAAAAGTTTTTCAGAATCGTGAGAGAATTGTGATCTTTATTCTTAGCAAAAAAAATTGTGATTCTTATTTTATCCAGAATCGTGCAGCTCTATTAAATAATGATCTGATTTAAAACTGATGATGTTAACAGGTGATTGCAATCATGATTAGGTACAAAAGCAGCATCGAGGAAAGGACTACTGCTTTGGGAGCAAAGATGGGCAGAGGATCGCCAGTTTGCCACCAAGTGCGGGCAAAAATCTTTGAAATGCTGAAGAAAAACTTTTCTCAAAGAAAGATAGGAAGAGATTTGGGCATTTCTCCCTCTACAGTGCATAACATAGTGAAAAGAATCAGGGGAAATCACTGTGTGCAAAGGTCAAGGGCGCAAGCCTAAACTGAATGACCGTGATCTCCGAGCCCTCAGACGGCACTGCATTAAAAACTGTCATTCATCAATAAATTATATAACTGCTTGGGCTCAGGACTACTTCAGGAAGTCACTCTCAAGCACTACAGTACGTAGTTACATTAGGAAATGCCAGCTAAAACTGTACTGTGGCAAGAGGAAGCCCTTCCGCTTTGCTACTGTTCGGACGCTCTTGCTTACTGCTCCGCACTTTGCTCCCTTTTTCAATACTTTACAGAAGTGCCATCGACTTCTCTGGGCTAAAAGGGTTAAAAGACAGGGGAACTGTACAAAGTGGTAAATGCTGTACTGTCCCAACTTTTTTTGAAATGTTTTGCAAGCCTAAATGGGAAGAATGTATGTTTATTTACAAATCAATTGATGTTGACCAAAAAAAACATGAATTATCTTGTATTCATACTGTCTGCAATGACTTTATTTATAACTTGCTTTTTTCTCTTTTTATTCACATTTTCCACCCTGTCCCAACTTTTTCAGATTTGGGGTTCTATTATGGGGTTCAAGATGATGGCAATTTCCATTTAGGTGAATTTAACATGTGACTTCATGGTATACTAGAATGCACAACTCACCTGGGTCTCCAATGTCGTGAGGTACAACACCACGGGTCTTGACTGGGGAGTATCGGCCATTCATTAGATTTAACCTCTCTGTGGGATCGTGTTGGACGACACTACCAGCTGATTATGAGGGAGAGAGGGAAAAAAGTATAATTAATAAATGCAAAAGAGTATGTGAAAAAAATCTGTGACTGAATTTAAAACACAAAATATTAAAAATAAATCATCAATAAAGAATTAAAAATGTAATGTTTAAATGTGAGCTTAGCTTACCAATATCATACTGCACACTCAGAGCCAGCTTGGGCCAGAGCATGATGAGAGCAAATGAAGCATAGAAGTGCACATCATATGTGTTATACATCCTATACTCCTGACCTGGAGCGAGAGATGCAGAATTTGTTTATCACCTTGATTTAAGGTAGTGTATAACGAACTGAGATGACCTGATAAAGTGTAATTCTGAATTTAAATAGAAAATTATTAAAATTCATGTTAAGCATTTGAAATAAAGCTGAAACTAAATAAAATATAAATTTAATATGAAATTGTTTTCATTTTTTTGGCAGCTAACAAAGATCAATGTTAAAGAAGACTTTCAGTTGAAGTACTAAAATTAATTAAAAGTTAAATAAATTAAATTAAAGCTTTATAAAAATATCTATACAAAAACATAACTACATCACTAAAACAAACACATAAAAAAATAATTAAAAATAAGGTAATTTAAAATGAATACTGTAATAGTATATAAATACTACTAAAGTAATACTTATTATAATTCAGCAGCAATGCTGGTTACATTTTTCATATTAATTTTTTTACATTGCATACATATAATTATACAGTCAAATCAAATGTTATAAACCTGTTCTAAACACATCTTGAGTTTAGTTTGCATGTTAAGTTAATGTTCAATGTTACAGCCCTACTCTCTTACCCTCTAGGTAAGCAAATCGGCCGTACTCCTTGACAACTTCAGGCTGGGCTGGAAGCCCCCCATCCTCAGGACGAAGCCCACCGCTAATATCAGCGTCCTCTGGAAGCTCCACCCACACGGTTCCACCATCCACAACAAAGTACAGCTCATTAAACAGAGCCGACTTATACCAAGCCGGAAGAGACCTGGAACAACACAGTGTTTTGGTCTAACGGTTATGAAACACACAGAATGGATGTTGAAATACATTGAGTAAACATTTATTTCACACAATATTTAGCAATATAAAAAAAGAAAGGAAACAAAGTTGTTTGTCCAGTAAACTACACAACTTAAACACAACTGGCAATGGACATTGTCAATACACCTAATCTCAAAATGGGCAAATACCAACAGATTAATTAGCCTAACAACTGAATGGTTGAAACAATAGATAAGACAGCTAGAATTCGTATGTTGCACGTGACTGGTCAAATACCACTCAAAGCATACACAATTTTATTTAGTGCACTCAACAGAATGAAGGGGAATGTGGAAAACAAAATGATTAACGCATACAAAATGGCATATAAGGGTCTATACACATAATAGTTAAATCCATGACTCTTCTGTTCGTTTAAATAAGTAGTCAAATCTCCTTGCAGGAAGGAGGACTGCTTGCTTACAGTCTTTTAGATGAACGATAGTCACACAAATAAGCCGCAGACAATTTGACTAACTGATTGGTGATGTGCCCTGAAGCTTAACATTCATGGGAAAATGGCATTTGTTTTTACCCATCCTGCAGAATCGGCCTCTGCCACTCATCAATGCTCTCCTCCCATTGACTGTAGTGTGTGAGTGCGTAGTGAGACAGAGATGGGGCGGCATCTCCCTTCGTGCCGTAATAACGTGTGTATCTCCTGAAACACCACACACACAACGTTATTATTTCACAGCATAAAAGCATATAATTTCATCATTTCACATGCAATTATATAGTCTATAAACAAAATGAAGCATATTTCTAGGACCATTAAGATCTTCAAATAACAATAAAGCACATTCCCATAAATGTAATGCAATAAAGTATCATTCTCATTAATGTAATGAAAACTAAAATAACCCATTTTGTTTACTGGATTCTCTGAGAGTAAACAAATTGGCATTGCTGCTCTATTATGAATGTACTGTATATAGACTGTTGACTCTTCTGTTCATGCAGCTTGTAGGGAGTGCTACTTTTTGTACACAACACTTCCTTTTAAAATTCTCATGAAATTGCATAGAAGCACTGTGTCCTATTAAAACAGGAAGTATGGCAAGACATATCAAATCTTGTGTCTATTTTTAAGCCCTTAGTTACTTCATAATTAATATTTTTCTGTCAACTTATATCAACTTGTAAATCAATAATGCATGCATCTGTTAACAGTCATTTTTTGTCAACATTTGAGAATATAAAAGAAACATACATTAACACATTATAATTATACCACATTAAAACATTATCAATTTTGTTCATATTTATGAAAGATGTCATATAAGCTGCATAATTGTAAATGGTAGTGTATAAAGAATAAAATACACAAAAATGTTTTTAACAATAACTTAATAGGGTTTTCTGTGACACCTATTTTACACACAAACCTAAAACTAACTAAATGCTAGGTTAACCTAACTCATAACGTGTACAAAGAAATTTTGTTATGTCTCACTATACACTGGAGACATCAAAAAACATTAATGAAAATTTATTAGTTTTTCAATCATTACAATATTCATGCATCATGGTCTTACTCATCTGAATTCACTGAACTGGAACAAATTTTCCTCTGCAACTTATACCGTTCACATTATAAATTTACAATTGTTCACTTTTCTGAAAATGTGCCAAAAATATCAATGACTCACATTGCTCTACATCGATTTTTGCCCAATCAAACGCTTTCTAGAGTGAGAATGTTCCTCCCACCAACAAACAATCAACAAATAACAAATCACTAGTCATGACTGTAATGTATTTATCATTTTCAAAGGGACTTATTATTTGGTCTATTTTGCATATACACATACCTTTCATATATTCTCTCTCTGGAGCCAAATGTGATTTTTGGCATATCCCATGCCAAACTACACTCCACACTGTTGTGACTGTTAGCAGGCACCGAGCAGCTCACAGCCAGGGCTGCTGCCACTTCCTCCCCTTTCTGTGTGGGTGGGCTGGAGTCCTTAGGCGAATCGAGCCGTCCATCATTCATGAGGTCACTCCACAGAGCACTACAGGTTCCCTTTGGGCTAAACGCCGTCTGGTGACTGATCTCTTGGCCAGGCTAAAATAAAGTGAAACTTCAAAGGATCAACAACAGTTCTGTCTCAAAACCTAGTGACACATTTTAAGGGATAACTCGGTCTAAAAAATGCAAATTCTGTCATCACTAACTCCCTCTTATGTCATTTCAAACCTGTATGACATTCTTTCTTCAGGAACTTAAAAGATCATCTAAACCATTTTAACCATATTTTTCCCAGAAAAGGTGGGGGAAAAGTATCTTGCTCAAGGGTCTCACCTCAGTCGTGGTATTGAAGGCGCTGGTTATTCACTAACCCCACCCACAATCCCTGCCGGACCTGGGACTCGAATCTACTACTTTTGTGTTACAAGCCCAACTCCCTATCCATTAGGCCACGACTTTACATGGTATTAGCAGTATCTTTGCATAGTTTATTGTGGTGAACGACGAGCAATCACTCTTACAAAGCTCTTATTTACACAGAGAAACAAGAGCTCACACAGTATAGTTGTAGTGTGATGGTGAAACCTGTTTAGCAGAGTGGCTTTGTCTGTACACTCGGAGTTGTTTTTTTATGTATTCACTACAGACAAAACCTGCTGCTTCTAGATTTACACTGGTGCATTACCTTTTCTCTTGCAGCTATACACAGAGTGTAAGGGTTGACAGGCGTCTGGTGATGTAATAACACCCCCGACACAGATTCTCCGTCTTTTTGGTGGTGAAAGGGTTCATTCCAATGGCCCCCACTCTTATCGTCTTTATGGCCAGAGCCATTCACCATCGTGAACATGATGGAAACATCAAGTGCATAGTCATTCTTATTCTCAATGTCCCACACAAACACAGCCACAGGAAGACTGGAGTCCTGAAAAAGAGAAAAAGCATAAATACACTAGTATTCTAAATTATGATCATTTCAAATAACTGTTTTAATATATTTTAAAATGCTATTTATCCATGTGATGGATAGGGCGAACAAACAGCAGCCATTACAGTATTAGCACTTTTATTAGTGTTGAACTGTTATCTGTTCTTGTGTAAAGGGAATGTGTCATTTAATATACATAAAATGTAAATAAAAGCAGCAATATGCTTTAAATATCAAACATATTCTAAGCTTGTCACCTTGTAGTCGTCAGGGATGACAGGCGACACCTGCCTGCAGGTAAGAGTGACATTTTGGCCAGGCAGGTGGTAGACTGTCCAGGCTCGTGGGTACAGAGCATGGTAAAAGGCGTATTCACCACAATAACCCCAGTTCCAACCCTGAAGAGTCGGGGGTCGCTCTGTAGACAACACCTGCTGGTATACTGTTTGTCCACCCCTGCGCAGACACACTGTAAACTAGGAGACAGAGAGGGTTCAAATAGACTTAAACTAGGTGAAGGGTAGATCTGAACACCTGCATATACTGGATAACAACACACACTTGCCCAGAACTGTGTTATACAAACCAACAGACCAACTGAGTCACTCATTTCTAAATACTAAACACTACAGTCCAAATGTTTGGGGTTGGTGAGATTTTTTTAATGGTTTTGAAAAAAGTCTCACCAAGGCTGCAATTTTCAGCAGCCTTTACTCCAGTCTTTAGTGTCTCAAAATCCTTCAGAAATCATTCTAATATGCTGATTTGATGCTCAAAACCATTATTATCAATGCTGCAAACAGCTGAATAGAAGGTTTAAAAGAACAGCATTTATTTGAATTAGAAATCTTTTGCAACATAATGAAAGTGAGTGCTGTCACACTCCAACTTAATTTGACCTTGCAGAATAAAAGTTTTCATTTATTTAAAATAATATTAATAATAATAATCTTACTAACCCCAAATTTGAACAGTGGTATGGATATTTTAGGTATTGTACTGAATGACACTAGTTCTTTACCTGGTTAGCAATAACGGTTTTGTAGTGGTACATTCCAGGATTTAGTTGCCACCGGCAGAAATCTCCCCTCCATCCACGTGTGATACTGCCTCCACCAATACCACCGAGAGGAGCACCTGCACAAAACATGTCCTCTGTTACACCAGGTTATTCAAATTACTCACCGTCATGTCGTTCCAGATATGCAATCAATTTGTACTAAAATGTAAGAAATAATGTACTGTAAGTACAAATCTTCAGAACACAAATTAAGATTTTTTTGAAATCCAAGAGCTTTCTGAACCTCCAAAGGTAGCAATGTAACTGAAACATTCCCAGGTCCAATTGGTAAAATTTTCTTGATGATGTCAATGGTTTAACCAGAAATATATGAAGCTATGAGAATACGTTTTGTGAAGAAAGAACACAGCTTTATTCAACAACTGCTTTCCTCCAAAACACATATTCCACTGAGAGTACACACACATATGCATTGCTTTCAGTCTTTTTTTGCTTTGTGCACAAAAAGGATTCTCGAAGCTTCGTAAAAATTACGGTTGTACCACTGATGTCACATGGACTTTTTTACAGATGCCTTTACTGCCTTTCTGGGCCTGGGAATTTTTCTGACCTTGCATAGCTCTCGGATTTCATCATAAATATCTTAATTTGTGTTCCAAAGAAGAACAAAGGTCTTGAGGGTTTGGAACACCAGTGAGAGTGAGTAATTAATGAACTATCCTGATGTGCTTTGATGTTTTTGTTTGTCTTTGTGCTTACCATATATTTGTCTCAATGGTAAAGCCCGAAACATATCAATAAAAGGAGCCTTCTTCTCCACCTGGGTCTTTCTGTACCACCATCTCAGATACCTGCTCAGACAAAGCAAGGAAGAAATCACTAAACTGGTCTTTCTCTCTGTCACACACCGGTATAGCCTTGACCTGCTATTGGTGAAGAGTGAAGATGGGTAGCAGAGTTTTGTTCAATATACTAAACTTTATTGCTTCACACCAGTGCTAGCTCTAATAATGAACCTCTGTTCCACATACATATCTCCACTTTAGTCACTCCCAAAACTCTCCATCCAACTCATTATTTCTGCCTCACTCATTCTCCTGCCATAATGCACACACAGCTGTTTTCAGTCCTGTTGCACTCAGCACAAGAGCGCCTAGAAACAGAGACTGTTTCACCCAAACATAAAAGGGCAGATGGCAAATTGCTTTTTGCAGTGATCATTGATATAGTACTTAAGCTTCTTCCAATAAAATCTTGCACATTTATCTACTGTAAGTGCAACTTTAATCCATCCGGAGCTCATTTATTTACTCATGCTTTGTTAAGTGAACTGAAATTATTTTCTTTTCCACTTGCATATTGTTAAGAAATTATCACTTGGCAAGATTATGATGTGTTAATGTGTGAATTAACAAAACTATTTTTTTCTCACCCCTCAAAAAACTGCAAAGCTCACCTACTATCAAGGGTTTCAATTAATGACCTCTAGGCTAGTATGCTAGAGAGCAATCAATCAAGTGTGGTGAAGGTTAAGCAACATGACTCATGAATACAGTATTCACATACACAAGAGGACTGTTGGTGTAAATGGGAAAGTACAGTAAAGATTTATTAGGCTCATGGCAGTTGTTGTGTCAAACATTAACATGCACAGCACAGAGGGTCAATATTGACTGTTACCGACACTGAATAACCTGCCTCAGCAGACAATTTCAGCGCAGCTATAGATATAAAATAATAGAATCCAGAATCTAAACCAAGGTCAAAAGCTATCACAATGTTTATAGCAGTATAATCCAAAGGTTGATTTATATGATTATATGAATACAAATTGAGGAAGTTCATTGAAATGTATTAGTTATAGTGTAACAGTTTAACTAGTTAGCCCCACCTGAAGCAAGTAAATACACGGGCTACACAATTTGCCTGCAGGTCACCCACAAATGATCCACATGCTCAGATTTCAGGTTTAACTAGTATGTGATATACAGTAAATACATTGAGCTGTCAATTTTTACATATTAATGGATAACTATGAAACATGATTTACTGAATAATGCCGCTAAAAACCAAGAGGAGAAGGTTTTAGCAGAAGAAGGGAATAAAAACATATCCGTCTGTGGTCAATATATAACCACTGAACAATATTTCCTGTTCCTGTTTTAACCATGCATATTCGTATAGAGAAGAAGGCCATTGATATGTGTATGATGGTCTATTTTGGCAGCTTTTGATGTAAACCAAATCTACTCTTTAGTATACTGTTTCCTGCAGATGAAGTGAGGACTACTAAATGAACGACCAAATGGATCTGAGGCTCCTCTACTGAAAAATGATTTGTTAAACATACCTGACCCCTAGAGAAAGATGCTCGAGCATGTTGGACAATGAGACATCCTTGGCTTGAAATGGTTTCCGCTTCTCTTTAAACTCATGTGCCAGGCATATCCGCCAGCCATCCTTTGGGACACCAAATCCTGTTTCTGTAGACACATATCGGCTCATGAGCTCAGCCAGAGACGTGCTGTCATTTAAATCCATAGTCGAGCTGCTGGATCGCCAGTCCAAACCAAAAACCTTAAAAATCGTCTCCTCGAATGCTCTGAAAAAAGGCAAAATAGATAACAATGCATATTAATGCATACAGGATATTTCCTTTGTTTGAAGGCTGAGACAACAGATAAGCTTAATGACACATGGTTTGATAAGTGACATCTTGCCTACTGTGTTATCCAAGTTAAGATCACATGTTTGATCTGCATGCATGGGTAGGTGATCTACATACGAACGCAAAGTTCAGCTGTCACCAGGGTGACGGTACGACAGAGTTCAGTTGCCACCAAACAACCACAGGCTGGAGATGTAACCAGATCCTTTTCCTTTTAATTAAATAACAAAAGATCTTTTATTTCACCCCTGGGCCAGGCAAATTTTTTTCTATATGGTACAATTCACTGGGCCAAACAAATAAGACATCTATAGAACCCCAGCCCATCCCACATAAAAGATGTTTTGACATACTTTACTGTACTTAACAATTACGACATAATCTACTGCACTGAATTTCAATGCATTTGCATTCAAATAAAACAACAGAATAATAATAAAAATAAACAAATAAATTATAATAATAATTATTATTATTACTAAACCATTTTAGTTTAATTAATAAAAATATATATTTAGCTCTGTCCATGATTTCCTCCCCATTTGAATCCTATGTCCAGCAGTTTTCCATTTTCATTCCATGTTTTCATATATTGTTCTATTTACAATTATTTTTGTCATTTTCTCTTTACAATATGTTTTGTATGTTTAATTTATTGGACTGAAATTTACACAAACTACACTTTTTAGGCAAATTAGGGCCTTGCACATTTACAAACCTGGCCCAAACACTGATCAGTGCTGCAAAAAACGCAAACTCACTTACAGCTCATAAAAATTAATTCTATAAAAATGAGTAAACCTACCTTCTGTAACAGACATTCTATAGAAGTTAAGTACTTGTACTGTCTTTTTGTTTAAATAATTAATACTTCATATTCCGCCATTTTTTGCAAAATACAGCACCATAACAAAATCATACTTTATGAAAGAGACATGATGTTTTAATATCCAATATGCTTTGTCCCACTGTAAACGTCTGGCTAACGTTACTTAGGTCCCATTTGCTTTTAGATTGCTAAGGCATAATTAATGTTCTCCTATTCTTATCGTTTTATCCACGCAGTCCACCACAAGAGGAATGTAAATATCTCTTACCCAACCTGTGGTTTGCGTGTCAGTGGCGAGATGCACTTGTTTTGACGCTCGCCAGCATGACTATGTCAGTAGAGCCACCCGGTGTCCCTCTGGCTGCTGCTGTTTCCACCTTGTTACGGTTGGATTTTGGGAATGTTTTCAAAGCGAACAGCAAACGTTAAGCTTTAGAGACGGAAAACATGTAACGTTATACAGCATATCTAAGTTTCCGTAGGAAAAAAACACATTCTCCTATGCCGAATAGCACATCACGATCTCTTAATGATGAAGTGATCAAAGCCAGACATCAATTTCCCACGGATAGAGCAGTACAGTAGGGCCTTCTGTTGGCTCATACCATCAAGCTCACCCACGGGGAAGTGACCTGCAGAAGAGTGTCGTAATTTCATTTTCCAAAGAAACACAAATCTTTTTCTGTATAGATTTTGTCTTTTAAGCCATCTCTTGAATATTTATAATAGTAAAAGTTACTTTTTGCTGATCTATTTACCTCTGAGGAAACCGTGCCACCCCTGTTGTTATTTTGGATGGGACTTTTACGTCACATTTGCCACGGGGCCAATTATCGCGTTTACTCGTATATTTGAATCGGTTCTTTTGAATGGTTCATTTTAAAGAATCATTTCAAAACCGATTCAGTAAGTCGTTCTGTTCACTCGGTATTTTTGAAATAAATGTTAGTATCTCTTAAAGTAAATGCAAGATAAGTTATTTAAAGTAACTGAATTATAATTATCGGTCTGTTTTTTCATAAAGTGTATACTTCCGGCTTCTGTGTTCTCAGTTGTTTGGGCTGATTGGCGAACAAATCATTTGAACAGTGAAAATCTTGAACTGATTCATTGAAACGAATTGACTCATATGATTTGTTCACGACTTTGATATCGCTATACCGGAGTTAAATATTTTTTTTACATCCTATACTTTCTTATAACACGTTTTACTGAATAACTGAAAATAATATGCACAACGACGAGTTTTATAAAGTCAAGTTCCATGCCATGGCAGCGTTTGCTTTTGTGTTTATGAGTGTAGCCTAAACAACGTTTCGGAAAAACTCAGGGAAACCTTACATTGGCCAAGACAAGTCTCCGGTTGTTTTGGTTTTGGGTAGCTGGACCGTCGCCGGTTTTCTTTTAACTTCTGTGGTCAGGAATACGACGTATAAAATCGAAGGGAAGGACTAAAAGAAACAACTCCGAGGTAACGTTATCGTAAAAAGTAAAAGCATGTTAGGACTTCCTGCTAATAAAGTACACCATCGTCGTTGTGTCAAGCTGCACGACGGCAGCTCTTTAAGTCTGGATGTAACGTTACATCACCCTGTCGCTAGTCTTTGCACATATTTTCCTGTTAGGGACGGAATCATTAGGAAAGACTACTACAGTTATGCTACTGCATAAGAGCAAAATATAAAGCTCTCAAAACTAAGATATTTTGCACAGTGCAACACCTACTCTTTACACTTCCAATAACATTTGACCAGTCTAACGTTATGCTGATTCGCTGGTCCTAGATGGTCTCAACTTGTCTCCTAGTTTGGAAACCTCTTTTAAAACCAATAAACCAACATGCCTAAGCTGGGTGGCAAGAAAACCATCTTAAGCTTGTTTAAAAATATAAATAAAAAAAAATATCATTAAATAAGTACCTTGCATATCATCTTTCTGTTTTTCTCAGATGATTGAAGTGGTGGCATCTATGGCACGAGGGCCTGTGTTTTTGGCTGGGGAGGTTTTAGAGTGTCTTATAACCTTCACAAACCCTATGTCACATCTGTCTACGTCTGCAAGCAGGTAAAGAACACTGTAATCACAATAAAGTCACTGGGCTGCTTTTTAAACCACACACACACACACACACACACATATATATATATATATATATATATATGCACAGCGGTTAAATTGGGATTTGTAGTATGTATATTAAATTAATATATATTTAAATATAAATCCAATAATTATAATGTGATTCTTATTATGTAGCCTATCAAAACGTTAGATAATTTACACTGAAAATACATTAAAAAAATACATTTAACTACATTCAAGTATACTATGACATTTAAACAAAAATAAATAAATAAACAAGTAATGCTAGTGGAAAATGAATCCTTTAAACAAAATTAAAACACCAGTAGGTGCCAGTAGTGAGCGTTTAATAAGTGAATCATTGTGTTTAGATTAATTCAATGATTCTTCATACTGCAGATTCATTAGATGTTTATGATTGGGCTAATGAAACTTTAAACTAAAACGATTTGTTTAAAACACAAAAATCCAAAAACAAAATTTTGATTTTTCTTCGAGAGGCTGCGTGAGCCTCACCTTAGCAGCGCAATCTTATACTGTCACTATATTATCTACTACATCCACTATTTGCTACTTACTTTAAATGCAATAAAATCAGAGCACTACTTCCGTTTGGTTATTTACATTGTTATTTTTGGTAGCATTAATGTCGAACCCTGGACGGACTGCCCAGGCCCAATTTAATCCCTGTATATGTATATATGTATGTGCTATCATGTGATTGAGTCTGTTCATCTTCCACAGTGAGATGTTGGCCTGGGCCAGTGCTCAGATTCACTGCCAGTTCCATGCAAGTGAGACCCGTGTGGCTCTACCCACTCAGGGCACCAAGCAAGACGTCCAAGCTGAGAGTGACACCGTACTGATACCAAGCAGAGGTGATGGTTTCACTTAATTTATATTGTAACATCAAAGATAAAGCAAATTATATGTTTTTTTTTTTCTATAACAGCCAAATTTAAAATTGTGTTTTGTATGTCAAGTCCTCTTTATTTATGTACCACTTTATGCAACCGAGATTGTTTCAGAGCAGCTTCACAGTATTAAACAGGAATAAAAAACAACCAAAAATAATGATGCAAACTACTTCAGATAAATTCAATCAGTTCAGTGCTGATTCAGATTAATTTAATAACTGGGAAATATTTAGCAATCGATATTCATCCATTATTCATCAATAATGAATTCATTTCTGAAGACCATGGAAATGTTGATTAGTTAGTTCAGTGTTGATTCAGTTTTGTTCAGTAAAATTAGGCACTTTACAAATGGCAATAGTGTCATCCTTCTCAGTTTAGTAAACATTTTGTGTTAGTGCAGTCAAATGTCACATGTTGCAATTGGTATTTTTTAGAAGAAGAGCAGAACAGTGAGCAAATTCAGAACAAAACTATTCAAAAATACTGGACTAAAAGCAAATGTTCAGGTTGTGGAAACTTGTATTTCTGGTTACAATGCTGTACAAAAATGCACAATTACGCAATATTAAAATAACCTGCTACATTAATATATAATATATATATATATATATATATATATATATATATATATTAGTGCTGTCAAATGATTAATCATGATTAATCACATCCA
>JAUCNO010000318.1:14062322-14074776 GCA_032353835.1 Enteromius viviparus
TATTTATACAGATTACAAATGAGATCAAAGTGTAGACAGATGCCAAAACACAGGTGAAACGAATAAACTAATCGGGGAAAACCAAAACAGGACAGGACCAAACCAAAATACATACAGACATGGGGGAAGACAAGACCAGACAGGAACAGATTGTGACACAGACGCAGTACTCGTTCCATGTCTAAGGGAACCTGGGTTACGGAAGTAACCCATACGTTTGTCTCAGTCGTTCTGTTTCTTCATCAGTGGGGTGAAAGGCGCCGTTGATATTATTTTTATCTAAATCAGATGGCACAAAAACGTTGAGTATCACTTTCCAAAACATTTGCTTTCCAATATAGCTTGCCGGAAAATATAATTAGTTGTTTCTACTGTAAATATATATTAAATTGTTATATTTAGGTGCATCTCAATAAATTGGATTGTTGTGGAAAAGTTATTTTATTTCAGTAATTTTTATTTCAACTTAAATAAAATCTTTAAATAAATTTAATGCACACAGACTGAAGTAGTTAAAGTCATTGGTTCTTTTAATTGTGGTGATTTAGGCTCAATACTTGGAAGGGGTTCCTTTTGCTTTAATTGCTGCCTCAATTCCCTGCTATGGAAGCCCAGGTGTCTTTAACAGTGGCGTTCAGCTCTTTTGTTTCTCATTTTTCTCTTGGTAGTACCTCATAGATTATTGTGTTCAGGTCTGGTGAGTGTGCTGGCCAGTCAAGCCCACCAACACCATGGTCATGTAACCAGCTTTTTGTGCTTTTGGCAGTGTGGGCAGGTGCTAAATCCTGCTGGAAAATGAAATCAGCATCTTTAAAAAGCTGGTCAGCAGAAGGAAGCAAAATTTCTTGATAAATGGGGGCAGTGACGTTAGTTTTCAAAAAAACACAATGGACCAACTCTTGATGCCTTGACCCCAGCCTCAGTCCATTCCTTGTGAAGTTCGCCCAAATTCTTGAATTGATTTTGCTAGATAATCCACTCAACTTTCTGTTAACATTGGATACAGCACTCTGTGAACAGCCAGCTTCTTTGGCAATAAATGTTTGTGTCCTACCCTCCTTGTGAAGGGTGTCAATGATTGTCTTCTGGACAAATTTCAGATCATCAGTATTCCCCATGGTTGTGTAGCCTAGTGAACCAAACGTAAGACGATTTGATCTGCGTCATTTTCATCTGCCGTTAATTTACTTGCATTATGTATTCTTTGAAGAAAAGCTATCTGGAGCATTTACAAACTGATATTAATCCTTAATAAGGCTGTCAAAAATGAGAGAAAACAAAACAACTGCTGTACAACGCTGTCCGCCATCAGTTGAACTGGTCACATGACTGCATCATATGACTAGAATGCGTCATCGTTTTCGAAAGCCTCCGTTTTCACAGTCCACACTGCAACGCGAAATCTCCACTTTGTTGGAGTTTTTAGAAATAATCATTTTCTGTGATAAAAACGGGGTTTTCATGTAAATGAGAGGCCAAACCGCAGGGAAATATCTGCGTTTTCCTTCGTATAAACGGGGCCTAATTCATCACAATTAAAAGAACCAAAGACTTAAACTACAAAATCCTTTATTCAAGCGATTCGTTCAAATGGCTAATTCATGAAGATTAATCAGCTGTTTATGCATGCGCTAATGAAACTTTGACTCAACTGATTCATTCAACACATGGAATCATTCAGCAATGAATCGGCTGATTGTTGTGAAATAATACTTATTACAAATTTTTTCTAATTGAACCGTTTATTTAATTTTTTATTAATTATTTTTATTTTATGTGTTAGCTAGAGTAAAGAGATGTGTCTTTAATCTAGATTTAAACTGTCAGAGTGTGCCTGCCTCCCGAACAGTATTAGGTAAATTGTTCCAGAGTTTGGGTGCTAAATAGGAAAAAGATCAGCCACCCACAGTAGATTTTGATATTCTAGGTATTATCAAATGGCCAGAGTTTTGAGAACGCAGCAGAGGAGCTAAGCCATTCAGGGCTTTTTTTAAGTAATTAACAAGATTTTAAAATCTATATGATGTTTGATAGGGAGCCAGTCCAGTGTTGACAGAACCGGGCTAATATGCTCATACTTCCTGGTTCTGGTAAGGACTGGTAAGGAAGCACTGCATTTTGAACCAGCTGTAGTTTATTTATCAAGCTTGCAGAAAAAACACCCAATAATGCATTACAATAATCTAACCTTGAGGTCATAAATGAATGAACATTTCTGCATTTTAGGTTGAAAGTATAGGTCGTAAGTCAGATATGTTTTACAAATGCTAGAAACATGACTTTCAAATGATTGATTGCTATCAAACAGCACACCTAGTTTTCTAACTTATGAAGAAGAACTGACAGAGCAGCTATCAGCTAAGTGATAGACAGTGTTCTAGATTATTACATGTAGGGTTTTTAGGTCCAATAATTAACACCTCTGTTTTGTCAGAATTTAACAGTAAGAAGTTGCTTGTCATCCAATTTTTTTATATCAGATACGCATTCCGTTTCAATTTGGTATGTTTCACCTGGCTGAGAAGAAATATATAGCTGAGTATGATTAGCATAACAGTGAACAGCATAACTCTCCCATCTGAGTGCATGCACTTAATCACTCACTGTGTGTGGCGTCACTATGTTAGAGTTTAGCTTATCTCCATTCTTTCATTATGATCCAAACAGGGATGAGTTTGGAAGCCACCAAACATTTTCACATTTTCACGATTTAAAGATGGCTACATGACTAGTTACACAAGTAAATATGGTGACACAAAATAAAATGTGATTTTTTTAAGCGGATAATTTCAACAATTTCAAGCATTTCAGTCTTTTTTGTATTGTTGGAAGTAAGAAGGAGTGGGGGAGTTTTCAGGAGTGATGATATTACTGCGTCATGGAATATGGGAAAACTGTGGCATTTTCTTTTAATGTGGCATTTGAAGGAGATTTCTATGGTGATTTGGATGTTTACTTTGGCATTGGTGGATGTTAATAGTTCTGGGAGATTGCTTACGGTTTCAAGTCAGAATCCTCATTGTTTTCATTATTGGTGCCTGGTTTGCTCCGCCAACCTTCTTCAAAGTCTTTTTTTACTTATTTTTATCCCTCCAAGAAAATGTTATTGCAAACTACTTCTTAATGATTTGAGGTAAAATTCACGTCTGTAGCACAAATGTTGTGGGACAGGTTATGTGCCAAAGCATAATTCTTAGGTTTATGGGTTTGTTTAAATCACCAACTCTAACTAGTATGAACAATAGTAAAATGATTATTGTCTTGTGTATGTTTTCAAGAGATCTTTGCTGATTTTCTTTCACAGAATGATTATAAGAAGCTGTCTATGCAATGTAAGGATTTTGTAGTTGGACTTCTGGATCTGTGTCGGAATACAGAGGAGGTGGAAGCCATTTTAAACGGAGACACAGAAGCAGGTGGCCACTATGAAAAGGGCGGCAGACCTAATCTAGTTCGATTAAAACTGGCCATCAAATACGAGCTGAAAAAGGTAGGTTACTTTCATAAAAACATTAGTATTTGACACAACAATTTCAGTAAGTGATAAAATTATTAGGCATAATGATTCATCTATTGTAGCCTTTAGTGCTAAAATACAACGGCTTAATCACTGGGCATGATAGCACAGTAATATAAACATATCTGTTTACTGTATCTCTGCCTGCTCTGATGCTTCCCACACAGTTTGTAGCCCATCCAAACTGCCAGCAGCAGCTTTTGTCCATATGGTATGAGAATCTGTCAGGGCTCAGGCAGCAAACTACAGCTGTCAAGTTGCTGGTGGTTCTGGGGGTGGTGGTTGGACTTCCCATCCTGGCCTTACTGTACTGGATAGCACCCTCAAGCAAGGTCAGACTGTAATAACCTGAACCTTTAGTCACCATGAATTCATCCATGGCACTGAATCTCTTTTCTTGTTTTTTTTCTCTGTGATATTATGAACAAGAAAATAACACAAACCCAATGCTGTTTCGATTGCACTTTATTTTACAGTATGTGTACATACATGTACTTACAGTGTACTTACTTACCAAAAGAAAGTACTGGTAATATAAGGCAATTACAAGGGTTAGGCTTAGGTGTTGGTATTTTTGCAATAAATTACCTTTTTGCAGTAAAGGATAGTTTAATGAGTGGCTAGACGACTCAAATCGGCATGAGAGAAGCTGTTTATGCAGAGAAGCGCACATCTGTATAAACATATCCCGATCAGGGTGAAGTTCATAGGATTACAGTATGTCCACAGAATAAGTGCACACATTTTAACAGGTTATTTTATTATTCAACACTGAGTATTTAACTTTAGCGCTGAAATCCATGCATACAGCAACGCTCATATTTTCTGGTACACAAAACAAGTACTTTAAAGGAATCCCTTAGCGTATTAACGTTACTGTGGCAACCAGGAAAGCACAGCCTGACCATACGTACATGTTTATATTTACTTATCTTAAAAATGTTTTAATTCTATCGATCTTTTTTGCCCCGTTTTAACATGGAATTCTATGGTGATCGGTGGTAGATGTCGGGCAAGATGGTGGCACTTAATATAAGCGTTCTAATTGGTCAAATCGCCTGTCAATCAAGCTCTTTGAGAACAGTCATTTACATTTTTTCATTTAGCAGATGCTTTTATCCAATGCGACTTACATGTACAGGACTTACAGGTCAGTTGCTACAATAAGTACATAGTATGTACATGAGGAACAAGACTGTAAAATAAAGTGCTACTGCTGTTTCTCACTTCTTACTAAAATAATATTACTTAAAAACATTCTTGATTTATTTTGTGCAATGTTTTTGATTACAGTTGGGGAAGATCATACGTGGTCCTTTCTTAAAATTTGTGGCACATGCAGCTTCTTTCACAATCTTTCTTGGACTTCTCATTATGAACGCTGCTGACCGTTTCGAAGGGACATCTCTCTTACCAAATATGACCATCCACGACCACCCCTCCCAGTTGTTTCGCATGAAGACCACCCCTTTTACCTGGATGGAAATGCTGATCATTTCTTGGGTCGTAGGTCAGAAATGGTCTCACTCCATGTTACACAACAGCAAATCCTCAGTTTAATTTGGATCAGTTTGTTTACTCATCCGCATGATGTTGCAAACCTGTTTGGTTTTGTTAGAACTCAAAAGAAGAACTTTTGCAGAATGTTCACACTGCTCATTTTCTGTTTGCAAGTTAGTAAATTCCAAAATCTATCATAATTGCACTATTGAAGTAATTTATATAACCAGTACATATGAGTTTGGAGTGACATATAACACATTAAATTTCAAGCTTAACCATTTAAAGCCTACTGTATTATTTGAGTGCATATTTTTAAGACACTTGTACACAATCTACTCTTTTGTTCTTCATCAGAGTGATATGATCTGAGTGTATACTTTGATTATCAAGTCAAAGGTCTACAGAGATCTTAAAACTAAGCGCATTCATTTGCATTACTTTTTGGCTACGTAAATATCAGCAACTGCTCTAAAGTGTACATGAGCTCCATGTTATCCTATGTTATACTTTAAGAGCCATAAACGCCTGGTATATCAAATATGAAAACCTACTATAAACAATATAAAACTTAAGGTAAAAAAATTCCCCAAAAAAACCTTCATTTCTGTGTTTCCCACAGTGATGTACTAAAATAAATCCCAAATGACTGATGCAAGCACACAAGGATTCTTAGGTCTTTGAACTGTCTAACATCTGTCACATCTACTCTCTATATTAGAAATATGATCTGTATAGCATTGCTAATTTAAAAAAAGAGAAAATTTAAGACCAAATGAGTGGATGAACACTAAATACCTGTCTCTTTCTTTTAATTCTAGGAATGATTTGGGCTGAATGTAAAGAGATATGGTCTCAGGGTCCTCGGGAATATCTGCTGGAACCTTGGAATTTGCTGGACTTTGGAATGCTGGCCATTTTTGTGACTTCATTTATTGCTAGATTTATGGCATTTTGGCATGCAAATGTCGCACAGAGTTACGTCAACAAGCACTACACAGATCTATCAAACATTACCTTGCCCCTTGAGATAGAATACTATCGTCTTGGTGAGTATTGCTGTCAAATATTACTGAAAGAAACAATGCTTTGTACATTTAAAAATCACTTTGTGATGTTGATAAACACAATTTCGAGAGGAGCGCGTACGCATGATTAGCCACAGCTGCAACCGCATTTCCTAATCAACCTAATTTCGTCCCGTCCAATCAAATTCTTTAGCCTTCCCTTAAATAAGCCCACTTCCTCTCCTTCCTTGTCTCGTTACGCATCCCAACTCCAACTCCACCCCCACCCACCACCATCGCATCTTCCTACCAGGGGCCAAGCGGAGTTCGAGCCGGACGTTGAGCTCAGCCCTCGCTAGGGTTCAAACAACTAGGGCTCAGCGTTCGCCGACCTCCAGGCTCGCCCTCTGGACAGCACGCCAAATACGTCAAACACGCTTAAATTGTCATCATAAGGAAGCGCAAACTATTGAAACTTAGTTTGGATATTATCTTATATTAAGATGCTAAACTGCTAAACAAATAATTTAAAAAAAAAGTAATGTTAAAGATGCTTATGTTTTCTACATCTGTACTTCAACAATGCTAAATCTTTACAAAATACAACATTTAAGCATTTTCGTGCAATGTTTTAAATTATAGCTGAGGTAAATCATACATGGTACTTTCCTAAAATATGTGGCACATGTATCTTTTTTGATGTCCCTCATATATAATAAATAAACAAAGATATTATTAGGATTTATCTTACATTACAACAACCATGATGAAAAAACAAAAACAAACAAACAGTGTATTATGCTTTAGATACAAGAATGTACGAAGTACTTAAATGTAACACATTGATTTTTTTGCATTTCCCACTAGTATTTTCCCTCCAATATGACAATAAGGCTTCACCCCTGTTGGCTAATCAATCACAAAAAATATATGCTTAATTTAAAAGCTTTACACAAAATATATTACATTATTTATTATTTGCATAGATTACTTGATTACAATGAACAATACCATCTAGTAATGTTAGATATACGTATGTCATAATAAACAAAGACATAGCGCTGTCAGAATTCAAGCAATAATTTTAGAAAAAGAATTAAACTACAATAAGATAATAAAGTTGGGGGAAAAAAATAGAAAAAAACATGAATACAAACCAAAATTAATCTTTTTAGAAACTATACTTTAAGCTTTTAACCTTTTTGATTACTAGAAGAATGAACTTTAATGGAGCAGTCACTTTTTAAAAATGTCGTCTTCAATATTTCTGTCAATTAAATCCTTTTTCCAAAGACAACTGAAAACTCCAGTGTTACATAAAACATGCATTTGGTTTAGAGGTTGATGAAGTGCAAAACCAACATTGATATGTAGAAATCGAAATATGACAGCTCACACTTTTACACCAATTCTTTGAAATACCTTCAGCTTGACCTTTTAAAAACACCTAACAAGCTTCTTTTTTTATGTATTTCAGCTCGTGTCCACTGGGTTCCTTCAGACCCTCAGCTCATTTCTGAGGGCCTTTATGCCATCGCAGTGGTTCTGAGCTTCTCTCGGATTGCGTACATCCTACCAGCGAATGAGAGCTTTGGACCCTTGCAGATCTCTCTGGGCAGGACTGTGAAAGACATATTTAAATTCATGGTGATCTTTATAATGGTGTTTGTGGCCTTCATGATTGGAATGTTTAACCTCTACTCATACTATCGTGGAGCGAAGCAGAACGGTGCCTTCACAACGTAAGCAATAGTTGATTCACATCAATTCCTTTGATGATTGTCTGTCTTGTCCTTTGCAATTGCATCACATCTGTGTCTTTATTAGTTAAATAATTACAAAAAACGCCCAGAGCCTTTGGCAGCAATGCATTCGGACATGCTGCAAGTAGGCGTTTGGCAAATTTGATTATCATGACTACCACACCATGACCATGTCCATGTGGACTTGAGAGTGAATAAGAGTCCAAGACTCTGTTAAAAAGGGTAATATGAAATAGATAAGTAATTAATTAAAATACAGTGAAATTCATTAATGACCTAGTGAACTCAAAATCGGATGGTTGTGGTTGAGCTGAACTAAGCTTGAAGAGCCATGTCCAATTACTAAACCTAACCGTTGGTCAGGGATGCATTTCCCAAATGGTCATTAGTTTCATTGAACTCTAACGGTAATGACGGAACTTGCGACTATATTTGCTTTTGGGAAATGCACCACCCCTGATCAAATTTATTGAAATTCACCACCACTAATAATCTTATTTTTTGACTTTTTTTGACTTTATAACTCACAATTCAGATTTTTTTATCTCCCAATTGCGAGAAAATAAGCCAGAATTGTAAGTTTGTATAACACATTTCTGAGAAAACAAAGTTGCAATAACCGTCTTTTATTCAGTGGCAGAAACGGGCTACCGTAGTCAGACGATTTATCACATTCAAAATAAAAGATTTTGTTTGCATAATATATGTGTGTGTACTGTTAAATACAAACACATGCACATACATATTTCATAAACAAAATTATATTTTTATATTAAATATATGTATATACAATATAACTATATGCATGTTGACACATAAATATTCACTGTATGGGTTATTATATAATAAATATATACAGTACACACATACATTATGTAAACAAATACTTTAATTTTAGATGCGATTAATCGCAATTAATGGTTTCACAGCACTATTATAATCATCCTGGATTGTTGAAAAACAGTTTCATCATTTACTGCACTTCTTTGTTATTTACCTAAAAGAAAGACATTTCTTTGACATTTGCTTGACCTTGAAGCCTACTAACAGAATAGAAAACACAAAGCAACATTTTGGGTAGCATTTTGTAAAAAGGTCCCATTAGTTAACCTTAGTTAATGTATTAATTAACATAAACTAATAATGTGCATTTGTCACAGTACTTCTTAATCTTTGGTAAATGTTAATCGAATATTAAAAGATATCACTTTTGATTTTAATAATGTATTATTAAAAATTGAATGAACTAAAATATATTTTTCATCATTCATGTTAGTTAACAAATGTTTAGAAATTGCACTTTATTGAAAAGTGTTACCAAATAAAGTAATTTGACATATGCATATAATAAAACATACTTTCATAAATGTGTTATTTTAAATTATTAATTGAAATGTATTACATGATAACTAATTGATAATTAATTGAAATCATGAAATGATATAAACCACACTAAAGCAAGTTGTCTGTTTCTTCTCCAGTGTTGAGGAAAGCTTTAAAACTTTATTCTGGGCTATTTTTGGACTTTCTGAGGTCAAGTCTGTCGTCATCAACAACGGGCACAAATTCATTGAGAATATTGGCTATGTCCTTTACGGAGTCTACAATGTTACCATGGTTATCGTCTTACTCAACATGCTCATTGCCATGATCAACAACTCGTTTCAGGAAATTGAGGTAATCATATTCTGAAATGAGATCTGTGGATAGTAGGATGGGGGCAAATGTCCAGACACCATCATTTCCCATTCATACTCCCTTTAAATGAGATACAGATCCTTTATAGCACTGTTGCGTTTGTTCTACTGCAACAGAAAGTCTTCTCTGGTTACAGCAGAAATTGATTTTTGTTGGTTTTATAAATTACAGCCTGTTTGTGTAAAAGCACCATTGGCCTTCGTAATATATTACAGTAGCACTCAACAGTGAAATATGAATTGCTCATGCGCTGGGCAAAGAAATTCAACAAATATGCTGCAAACCTAGAAAGTCATGACATGTCATTATCAATCCATAAAAAAATGATTGCGCCAGAGAGGTCTCATGTCGCAACAGGAAACAGAGGAAGTTATTTTTGATGCTTTTCATTGCCATATGGGAATCTCATTATTTTTGACCATTACCAATATGTCAACACACTGCACTGTTACAATCACACTGCTCTTTAATGTTTTAGCATTTGGTTTAATCAGATGCTACAAATTCAAATGCAATGTAATTTTGTTTTTACATACCCTCTTAAAAATTGTTAGATTATCCCTCATTTGAGATGAGTTGATACATATCTCTCCTGTCTCAGTGTGTGCAGTTAATCGCTTTAGCGGGCGGCGTCTCTATGTTAGCATTTAGCTTATCTCCATTCATTACTTAGGATCCAAACAGGGATGCATTCAGAAGCCACAAACACTTATTTTGTGTTATCATACTTGTGTAACTAGTCATGTAACCATCTTTAAATAGAAAAAACGTAGAAGTGTTTGCTGGCTTCTAAAGGATCCTAAGGAATGAATGGAGGTAAGCTAAACGCTAACATAGAGGCGCCATGCTAGAGTGATTAAGTGCATGCACTGAGACAGGAGAGATACGTATCAGCTCGTCTAAACTGAGGAAGAACATTGTAGAAATCATTTTTTACCTCTGTTTCACCACAATGTCCAACTGTCGTGAGTGCTTTCACTACAGCCGGCAAGTAAATTTATTGTATAAAACTGAAATGATAAAATCTACAAATGACAGTTTTTTAAGTTAAAATGGTTTTGTTAAAAAGCGAAATTTTGTCTTTATAAAAATGTTTTTGTCCCTCTTAATATACTCGCATTGGAAAGTAGTTACAGGCATTTCCAAATCAAATGTCACTTTCCAGTATTTTGTGTGTATCTTGGTGACAGGATGATGCAGATGTGGAGTGGAAGTTTGCCAGGGCTAAGCTGTGGTTTTCATACTTTGAGGAAGGTGGGACACTGCCTGTGCCCTTTAATCTCATCCCCAGCCCAAAATCTGTCATCAGTCTGGCTATAAAACTCAAACAGCTTCTCCTAATACCTCTTCAAAGACACAAAGAGGACCTGAAGGAGGACACAGAGCTCAACGAGGTGAGGTGGATACATTCTTAAATCAAAATTTATCAGAGATTTCTCACAACATTGCTTTCTGTTTAATTTATATAATAATGTGGGGTTCTTCATGTGTTTTTTCATATGAATATTGTATGCTTTTATTGGTATTTGGTTCCCTCTTATGGCCAGATTGTGCAACAACATAAAGAGCTTTTCATTTATTGAAAGAACAAAATAATTTGGATTTGATGTTCACAAAGGAATTCTTTTTCTTTTAGTCAGGTAAACAAAAGGAATCCAGCGAGAAGAATTCGCCTCATACTAGTCGTTACCAGGTAAAACACGACTGAATGCTGAGAATGCTGAGAATAAAGAGATCACAGAGACAAGAATTAGAACTGAGATTTCCAACAGTGATCAGTAATGACCAATCAGAACAAGCTATTTTGGAAGGCTGTTTAATAACATATCTTTTAGGATCTAACTCAATCTTCAAAATAAATTCGGTGATATTTTTTCTCTCCGCAGAGGATCATGAAGCGGCTCATCAAACGATATGTGATCAAAGCACAGACTGACAAAGAAGGAGATGAAGTAAATGAAGGTACAGTGTCGATCCAAACCAGACACTGTGCTGTTAATTAAATTTAGATCATTTTGTGAGATCTGTACTCAAAACTAATATCCTTCTATTATAAAACCATTTTTTTTATTATTTCAAATTAGAATATTAAACTTATTTTTGTAAAATGGTTTGTTTTTAAATTGCTTTATACATACTTTTTTTTATTATTCATAAATATGGGCTAGTGGAACTGTTTTTAGGTGGGTTTATGATCTAGTTATGCAAGCATATCACTGATAACAGAGGGACTTTATCAATGTTGTGTCTTACAGGGGAACTAAAAGAGATAAAGCAGGACATCTCAAGTTTACGCTATGAGCTGCTGGAGGAGAAATCTCGTCAAACAGAGGAACTAGCAGAACTGGTCAGGAGACTGGGAGAGAGACTAACTGGTCACCACAACCTGTAATTTTTCTTTCTTAATTATTCCCAGTGGTGATTTTCAGTAGATTGCCATTGTTATAATACATAAATCATCTTTTTTTCATTTACAATAACATGAGCTAACATAAAGCTGGTATTAATGACATATAAATACTTGAAAAATGTATTCAATAACATATCAAAACTAGGGTGCTTAATTCATGAAAATCACAATACAAAACCATTTTACGAGGTGGCTAATTCGTACAAATTTATACGACCTTACTTGCATGAATTCATACAATTTAAATTGTACGGATTGTACAAGTTGCTAACTCATATAAATTTGTACGAATTACCTACACCTAACCCCGCCCCTGAGCCTTCCCATCACTGGGGTTTAGTACAAATTTGCCACTTTGTACGAATTGGTCATGGCACTGTTGATGCATGCTGACTATCAGAAATGTTTCAAGTATATGTCATCTTAACCCTCCTATTACCCTAAAATCCACTAACACCTTTTATCCTCTGGGGATTTGACCCCAGGAATTTAACCTCCAAAATATGATTTATTTTTTTGCTAAAATGTTAGTTTCAGGTAATTGATGTCTTTGTTGACT
>JAUCNO010000318.1:14106483-14117105 GCA_032353835.1 Enteromius viviparus
TGTAAATGATTAGTTCATCATTAACTAATCACTTATAAATGCCTTACAACTGAACGTTATTATAAAGTGTTACCGGTTAGCAACATTCTTCAAAATACCTTGCCTTCCACAGATGAAAAAAAGTCTTACACGTTTGGAGCCATACGATGGTGAATATTTAAATGTGAACTGTACCTTTAATAGCTCAGGGGTATTGTGTGACAGGAAATGAGAGCTGAGGTTTGTAATTTGGCATGATAAGACAGTGAGATTATGACTCCAGTAGTCATAAACTGTCCAGCTTCTTCCTGTTGGCTACAAAACCATTACTGGCCAGATGGCTTGTTTCTCAATGCAGTACACTGCACTATGGGCATCTGATGTCTTTTGCAAGATACACGTTAGGCTATATGTTTTTGTGGTTGTGTGCATAAGAGTGCGTATTTATGTATCACAAAGATCTTACCGGCTCAACAAATTCAAATTTCTTCTTCTCTTGAACCTCCTGGATTTTAAAGACGTATTCTAGAGAGGAGTCATAAAAGAGTTGCCTTTCCTTATCAATCTGAGAGTCAGCCTGCAAACGAACAAAGAGCACTGTTACCCCTAGAGATGGACAGAAAGTTATGGCTGCCAGGCTTGTTCGCTCATTTGGATGTGTTTGGGCTTTGGTTAATGGTTACATGTGAGAATTTCTGGCTCGGCTTTGTGAGAATCTGTGTAACAAAAGCTAAACAAACACAACCGAACAGCATGAAAGAGAAAACAGGAACTAAAGCTTTTAAATGCTTATGTTTTTAAAAGGATTAGTCATCCAGAAATGGAAATGCTATCATTATTTACTCATCCCCATGTTGTTCCAACCCCATATGACTTATTTTCTTTTGTAAAACACAAAAGGAAAAATTCAAGCTTTCAAGTTGCAAAAACAACACTAAGGACTCTAAAAGTAGTTCATGTCTTGTGTGTTATTAATTCATTCCAAGTCATTTATAATTGCATAGCAAGAACAGCATATACAATTTTAAAACATTTCTTTTGGTTTGTTGAACAAGAAAACAAGTCATACAAGTGGAAAGGCATGAGGGTGAATAAATGTTGGTTTTAATTTTAAGTGAACTATCCCTTAAATGATTACATCACTATCACTATTAACACACTACGGTGTTGTCATCAAAAAAGACATTTCAGTTTTGCATGTACTATTTGTTTCTGTTTTCAAGAAAATTAATCAGTACTGAGATTTATGTATCTTTCTTACATACTGTAACCATTGATATTTACTTGTTGATTGTCTGCGAGTCTAGTGCACAGCAGACAGAAGTCATGATGCAAAGACACTTCTAATGCAGCTGAGTTCACCATATTTCTTTTGCTGCCATGTAAGCATTGTTTTTTTTTGTTTTTTTTTACTTTGAAAAATGCAAATCTAGCCGTATTTGTGGAATGATTCACCTCTTGGAGAGACGATTCCTTTTTTCTGGATGACAGGTTGAGATGTTTTTCCAGTGAGGAGTAGTATTTTTCTGCCTCCTTGTCAAATTTCTTCTTCCCGTCCTATGGAAACAAATTGTTACTGGCATCATATTTGCATTATTAAAGATCAAAGTCTGCTACATCATTTTAAAATGATCAATTATCCAAAACTAATAATAATAATAAAGTACAAAACCTTTCTAAGAACTTTTTCTTCTAAGGACTTTTTAATGTGTTTGGCAAATAAAGTCAGCTACACAGCCGCTCTTATCAGAGCAACCAGATAATCACAATAACTATGAACATGTCGCACTAACTCGACAACAAAGTGTGCCTGTGATCTGCCTGTCACGCCGGTTGGTGGCACTCTAGTGCTCTAACACGCTCCTGTCTCCAAATGAGATATGCAGTTACTGCTATAGAAACAGTTTAGCCCATAATTGATATATTGCAAGAAAATAAATATATTGTCAAGGCAATAAAATGACATAAACCAAGCGTAAAGATGATTATATACTTAATCATACATAGTTACAAGATATGATTAATCTCTCTCTGTTCTCAGCAGACAGAGAAGAGCAAATCACACTAAACTCTTTTGGAAATATCCACAATCGTATTCAATGGAGCCCTAAAATATTATCTTAAATCTGTGGGTCAGTAATTATACATTATCTAAAAGGTCTAACTGTCGGATTTGCATTAGTATAATTTGCTAACTTAATAATGGTACGGGTATGTACCATTCAACAGACAGATTTCCGTGGAAATGCACAAGAACTGTTTGTTCAAGCATGCAAGGGAAAAAAAGGGTAAATAGTCTATTTTAGACAATCCACACACAGTAAGTAACTTTGCAACTACATGTCAACTAGCAGTCATTAGAGTATTAGTAGACTGTCTGCTTAATATCTTCTAACACATTTTGATGAGTCCACAACATACAACATACTGACTATCAGAAACTATGCAAGTATATATAGACTTATTCTACTAGCCCTAAACCTACCCTAACAGTCTACTCTGAGAGTTAGTAGACATGTAGTTGTGAATTAACAAGAATTAGTTGAAATGTAGTTACAAAGTGACTTATAGTTACTAGAATGTCTAAATGGACTATCGAAACAAAGTGTAACCCAGTCTTTTTATAGACTGAATTGATTTCAGTGGAGTTTGACGTTAGCATGTTGCTAAGCTAACTGCATGATGCATGAAAATGTACACAAACAAATGGTGGGTAAAGTAGACTTTTTTAAATTACAATGAACTGTTTTTGTTGTTGTTTTATTTATTTTTTTTAATGTTTTTCAGTATTGAATGACATATTTAACTGGAACTAGCATTTGAGCATTTGTTTACATATGTTTGTTTAATACACTCTCAGAAATAAAGGTAAAAAGCTGTCACTGGGGTGATACCTTTTCAAAAGTTAATTTTTTTTTACCTATTAGGTTCAAATATGTACACTTTAAGTACGAATATGTACATTTAAGTTATCAAAATGAATCCTTTAGGTACAAATCTGTACCTTTTTAAAAGGTATCACCCCATGTCATTCAGTACTGAAAAACATCAATAGAAAACAAATAAAACAACAAAAAACAGGTCATTGTAATTTAAAAAAAAAAAAGACTACTTTACCCACCATTTGTTTGTGTAATACATTTTCATGCATCATCCCAGATAGCACACGTATCTAGGAGACATCTATTTGACGTCTGCATTTACATCTGCAAGACGTATTATTTAGGATGTTTGCTCATCTGCAATACGTCTATAGGACGTCTCCTTTTAGATGTCAAACAGACGTCTATAAGATGTCTTTAAGATGTTTATGATTTAGAATGTATGTAAAACTGACATCTGTAAGACGTCTGCCAGACATTTGTAATCAGCAGATGCTTTCCAGATCAAGAGATCTTTAACAGACATCTTGCAGACGTACGTGTGCTATCAGATGTTACTGAATCATTTACTGATCTTTCCATGTCTGTCAGCACAGGACATTGTTATTAGTCTTATATGTGTTTACTGAGTCTTCTATATCTATATGTATTAACTAAGTAGTGGTTTTTCTGTAATTGTATGTGTCTGTACAACTAAATGGGTGTCATGCTGCTATTAGCTATTGATGTGTAGATCCACCGTCAGGCTAATCTGTGAGACAGATCTTAACTCGCTTCATGGAGGATTACAGTCATGGAAAACATCAAGAGATGACAGAGAGATGAAAAGGGAGGGATAGAGGGAGACAGGATGGTTGCTATGGTCTTTTAGGTGGATTCTAGACAGTTGCTATCACTGTCAAAAATTGCACTGTAAAATAATGGTAATCTACTGGCAGTTTTAGTTGCCAGCATTGTACTGTTAATTTACAGCTCTTTGTTTTTACAGTATATTACTGTTATTATACCATGTGTTAACTACAACCATTTGAGTCAAGCTAGTGTTTCTATTCATTTATTTAATTTAAGTCCACTAAGAAGAAATATAACATAAACAATTAAAGTGTCATAATAAAGCAACCAAAACATTACTTTACTGAAGTCTTTGTAAATTGTCGTTAACTAACAGTAGCACACATTTATCTAGGCTGCTCGGTAAAGACATTGTATCAGAAACGCCACAGATACTGTCTTTTAAACAAAGCAGCAGAACATCAATGTAGGGTGCTCAGGGATAGACAGATAAAAGTATATAAATACTTTTCACAAAAGATTTTTAATATAATATTTTTAAATCTAGATATAACATTACATATATCATATATAATATAAAATTATATGCACAATAAATTTCTGCATATATTATGATTATTTCACTTTATTGTTGCAATTAATATAAATCTTGGTTTGGGACAAGGGCAAAACAGAAACAGAGATTCTGTATAAAAGAATAAACAATATTCAAATCGAGTATCTGATGAAACACAGTGGCACACAATCAATAATAAAATTGGAGCCAGCAGAAGAGTAATCCTAGAGCAGTAACATGCTCCTCTAATCCAGGATTAAAGTCTGATTGAGGGCACAGAAGAGTGCTGGCATCTGAGGGAGACCAGCACGTGCCTCAGTGCATCTAGAGGAAGCTGCTCTTTTACACTCAACCAGGATCATCCTTCCCTGTTCAGATCATTAATCATTATAAGAAGGATATAAAAAGCTGCTTCGCAATCATAATTTCCACAATCACACTTCATCTTAGTTTACCAACACAAATTCTATAAACATTGCCCTAGTGGCCAAATACTGTATGACAGGAGAGCTAACAGCCTACTGTTTTAAACGAACATGACACTTTTTTTGGAAAATAGGCTAATAATCCAACTCCGCTAGTGATAAACATTTGAGTTTTACTGATTTTGAATCTATTGAGAAAATTTAGGGGTCTGGCGGTTACACTTTTAGCTGTAGCTTAGCAACTCTTAAAACTCTATTGTTAAATCGTGCACAAAGACTGACATCAAATTAAAAGTTGTTTTTTTATGATATAGTTACTAGATTAAAAAAAAATCAGTTTTGACATCGTGGCAGCTTGCATAAATAAATAAATGTATGGAAAACATCCCACAGCACAATAACCTGAGACCAACTTCATTACCCATCATTAGCTGCATTTGTAGATGGCGGCACTAACCATACCAATAAACAAACACAGACTGGAAGTTTACTTTGGTCTTGATGCTTGTGCCTGATGAAACCGTCTAAAGAAGTGTAAAGTAAAACTCTGAGTGTGATGCTAATGGTCTAATCAGATTCAATGATCTATGCTAAGCTACAGCTAAAAGTGCCAGACCCGGAGATCGGCTGAATGGGTTTGGTAAAACTCAGTTCTTTAACTCTAGAGGACAAAATGAGCCTATTTTAATTGTATTTTTTAAAGTGGCGTGTTCCATTAATCACAGCATTTTGAAGTAGACGTTCATATATTTGAACATAAATGTCCACTAAATAAATGTTTGCACTGTAATTTCAAGCAGTCATTTATTTTTTGGTCTCTACATTAAATGAAGGTTGGGAAATAATAGTTTGATGTCCTAGAAAAGTGTAGGCTATATTTAAAACTCATCTGCTTAGGCTATATTTTTACAATGGTGTGATGATGTGAAAACATACATAAACATAACATTTGTTTATACAAAGGAATTTAAATGAACCATTGTAATCAGGTTTGACAAATGTTAGTGAAACAGACAAGTGATTTCGATCCTTCCCACTGAAGTAAGTGCATAGGTTTATTTGCATAGGAAAGCGGCGCCTTGTAGGCGTGACCAAAGGAGAGGACTTGCTCCAATAATAATTTGGTTTGAATTTAATTTAAAGTAAGAGTTTTCTTGCAAACATCATACAAAGTTTAAATGTGTTACTCTTGGTTTCACAGAGAAGGCTTAAGCCTAGTCCTAGATTAAAACGTATGCTGTTTCAACTGAAAGAAACTTGCACTGACTGATCCTAAAACACGTCAGTGTCTTTGTCTTATGATAATAACACCAGTAATGCTTTTTCTGAGGCATGTTTATTAAAAATTACTCCTAATTGTAATTACTCATAATAACAAGTACTAATTTAACTATGGCATAATCCTAGCTTGGGCTAAACCCTGTCTATGAAACCGGGCCTTAAGGTCATAGTCTTTTATATAGATAGATAGATAGATTAAAAACAACTCATGGCTATGTAACTCAATAATAACAAATGGATCAGACTGCATCAGTTGCTAAATGATATCGCAAACAGTCATTCTTTGGATATAAAAACCAAATCACACTTGTGTGCAGTGTGACTGAAACCAAGAGGAATGTATTTACTGCCGTGTCATCAAACACATTGACCACACTTCATCTGCAGCCTGCAGGCGCTCAATCAGCTCAAGCAAGAAAAGTACTTCTCACATATCAAGTCTGTGTGCGTTTGGAGAACCTGTAAGGTTGGTGTACACAGCTCGCACCTGTCAAAGTCTGCAAATACTACAAGTTTAAACTCCTTCTAAGCATTATGCATCTGTTGGAATGTCAAGTAGAAAAATGTACTGGGCCGTTTACAGGACTCCTTTTAGGAAGGAAATGACGGTTTCATGTTCTGACATCATAAGAAAAGTTTACTAACCATCAGGGTTACTGCAATCCACCACTAGTTAAATACAAATGCTTACAACACAGTCTTTAGCAAATTGGGCAAGAAGGTTTCAAAGATGTTTGAAGTAGGTCTATGTTTAGCAAAACCTCAACAAAGAGCAAGGTGGTGATACAAGACCTAGAGCTTCAGAATGGCTTGGAGGGATGTGGGAAGGTTATGGTGAAGTAGCCGGAGTACATGGTGGGAGTTAAAGGGTTTCGACTGCTATTTAGTGACTCATGATCTTTGAAAGAGGCGTGGAAACCTGTCTACCCACTCTCTCTTGTTCTTTTTCTCTCTTGCTCTTTCTCTGTCATTCATACCCACAGCAAGTCAACAGCACAGCAGAGCCAATACTCAAACGTCACCTTTATCGGTTTACTTTCTCTTTTTGTTTTTATATTCACAAAGACTCTCATTCAGGTGGATCCAGGATCTGCTGCTTCCTTTTTGACTGTCTGTGAGGCAGTAAAGAGGAACAGGGTCTGATTACGTTCCTGAGAGAGACTCTTTGAAGAGTCATCTCCTCAGAAGTTTTCTTTCTGTCAGCTCTTCTCGTTTAGTCCCACACCTCTTACTTTGCTTCAGTACTTTGTTGCGAGGGAGAATGTCAAGGACTTACTATGGCGCTTGTGTTGTTTTATGGATTTTTTCCTTAGTGGAGTGTAAGGTTCGAGGTAAGATTACCTTTTATTGTTATTTTTGTCATTATTTTATAAAAGTGAAATAACTTTGCTTTTTTCTAAGACAACCACTTCCCTTTAACAAATCAAATAATTCAAAGTGATTCATTTTACTTTTGGCTTTCAATATGCTTCAGTAGGACACTTTTTATCAATTCATGTTTGTACGTCACAGTTGCCAGGCTGAAAAGATGCCAGGAAAGACTTGCAGTATGTGTTGAATATACCTTATTATGTAATTCAAGTGGATGGAATAATGTATCAGTGCTGGAAGATCATCCACAGACATTATTATTTGGTAGTTCCTCCTTAGGAATTCTTTCCAAAGCTGGAAATCTGTTATTTGTTACTCATTACCATTGCTTTAGATGGAAATTATAGTAGTATAATATACTATATATACTATGTATATTAAGTGTATATATATATCGGTGTTGTCAAATGATCCAAAATAAATGTTTTTATTCACATGTTTATAATACACAATCATGTATATATTGAAGAAAAATGTTCAATTTATATGTTAAATATATTTATATATAATAGAAATTATTTAAATACATATGTGCAAATGCATTTAAATATTTAAATGTCCTATAGTGTGACATTGCAAAAATGTAAAAAAAAACAAACCTTAAAACAAATATAACATGAGAAAAATTTATATTTTCTTTCTTAGAGTTTTACATATCATGAGAGAGGATTATGATTAAAATTAAAGCTTTTTTTCTTTACATTTTTCTGTCATACCATTTGACACGTTGATACATCAACTATTCATATATATTTGTATTTATATTTACATTATAAATATACAAAGTACACACATATATATTATGTAAACAAACTTTTTCGGCGATTAATTGTTCGACAGCACTAATATATATACATATATATACAGAGAGAGAGAGAGAGAGTATAATTATATATCATTATATATTATTATATATTAGGTAGTATAGTATAATTTTAGTATTATTTATTAATGACTTTTTTATATTTTCATTTACCATTGTTGTTTCTATTTACTTTTACATCAGTTTTAGTAATTCAGCTTAAATTGATTAATTTCCTTACCAAAGCAAGATTTAAAATATTTTATTTTAATGACCAACATTTTAAGTTGTAGCTATATTTAAGTGTACATTAATTTTTTTTTGTTTATTTTCTTTATTTATTTCTGAACCTGCCTGTTTCAAATGTTCCAGCAACAGATCATCAGCCAGACTGAGAGGATGCCAGGAAAGATGAATGCTCGTTATAAATATACCTTATTATGTAATTAAAGTGGATGCTACTCTTAGATCTCAAGTGGAGGCAGAATTTCAGCTAATGACTTCTTGAGCCCCTCCTTGTTATAGACTCTGCGAGTGAAGGAGATGAGCTAGAAGTCACTCTGGCCCGTTATTTCTGACTTACAGTCACTCTGAACTTTTCAACAAATCTCTGAAATACATCTAGACTAGGAAAGGAACGTGTTACATGTAAGACGTAAAGATAAGATAAGAAGCAACAGTAAAATCACAACTGTTCCGATACACCAAAACTGTTGCAGTAAGTAAATCTGACAGACACACTTAAAGATGTATCAATGCTGATAAATCTGGTATAATCTGGTGCAATCTCAGACTTGCAATGCATGCAAAGCCACGACCGTGTCACAACATAAAGGTCAACGCCGGCATGCATTCTGCCGCTGCTCTGTTTATTTTATATTTATAGCCAAACAGTCTTCTGATAAGGTGAGTGTGTTGAACTCTAAACAATCAGCCTTAAGTGCTCATTACTGATAAATGTCCTCTTAAAGTGATGTTATGGGTGAACACACAATTGTAATCACTCCCAGAAAATACCACACAGCAAACAGTGGCAGAAGACCTCACTTTTTCTAAGAAAAAAGGTAGCATACTGGTGCATGTTTTGTACACATACACACCCACTCAGCATGTGGTTAAGAAGCTGACATGTGACAAACAATGTTGCCACCGTAGCAGTTTTGTTACTAGATTTACAAATCTTTCTGTGTTTAACAAAGTTAGTATTTAACACTGAGAACAAACCTAACCTGACTAAGGCCTATAGATCATTCTCGTACATGCAGGAACATCTGAAAGCTCTTTTTCTTGATTTGCAGAGGTTCGAGTGACCTGTATCTTCTCTGAGGACTGCATTCTTCCCTGTTCTTTCACGCCCAGTAATGGTGATCCAGTGAAGATCCAGTGGTTCCAGCAGGAGGCGCTCATATTCAGTGTACAGCCCGCGGGAGAGAAGTTCAACCACGGCAGCGTGTCTCTGTTCCGCGACAGCGTCTCTGAGGGAAACGCTTCACTGCTTGTGAAACAAGTAGATACTAAGAGTAGAGGACTCTACAAATGTGTGGTCAACAATGTAACCGTGACACATGTAGTTGCTGCAGTGGAAGGTTTGTTTTTCTTTCAGGAACAATTTGATTTATTTTAAGTGTTGTTATTTGTCATTAGTAGTTGTTGGCGAGAGATTAGCAAAGTTTAAGATATTGACTCATTTTTATGTTATATTTGATTCATTTTTATGTTGTGAATCAGTTCACTAAAAAGATTCACTCAGACTCGTTGTATGATTAAGAGTAGGTGAGTCTTTTATTTTTTTAATGGAGTGAATCGATTTAAGTCGACCCAAACAGGTTAATTTATTAACATTTTCTCAGCTCAGTTTAGTTACGTAGGTTACAATTTTAAGGCTCTTTATTGAAACACAAACCGAAAAAAAATTTGTAAAAAGGTTCGCGATTCAATTTGATTCATTTGGACAGTTCAGTCACGCTCTAAATCGTCTTTACATTTTTAAGGCGAGACACTACAGGTGAATAGGGTAAAATCTTTAACTTACAAATAGGACCATTAAACTTTACCAGTTGATTACTCACATGAATAGGAGAAAAAAAATTTATTGCAAGTTTTTTTTTTTTTACATTTTATGTTTAAATATGCAAAAGAGGCAATATCTCATTAAATATGCGGAAATTTGCATATATTTCCGGTAAATACAGTATATCTGAATATAGGATGAAGCCAGGTGCACAATTATTTTTTCATTTTGTTTATACACAAAATGGAAAAAAATTACAAAGGGATTTTAGGATATCTGCTTTCATTAACTAGGAAATCAAAATATACCATCCATGGCCTTAAAAATATTATTTTTGCCATATTATTTCTTTAAAATGTCACATAACTCAGGCCAGGAATGATTTATTAACAAATCCCTCTGTAAATATCTTCATAGTACTAGTGAGAGTATAACTGGAAAGTTTGGTGTACATAGGTGCAACATAGGCTGGGATATTGGTACCGGAAAATGACAAAAAGCTCATTTTGAGAAAACGGCATTT
>JAUCNO010000318.1:14143637-14157251 GCA_032353835.1 Enteromius viviparus
GACTCCTGAGGTTAGGTAATCGCGGGAGTTAAAACCTCGATATCGATGCGATAAAGGTTAATCGTGCAGCCCTAATAAATACTATTTAAACTACAAATACAAAGCTGAAAACACAACAAAAAATATTCCTAAATATTTCACTCAGAGATGAGGAGCAGTTACATAGACATCATTATTTTAATGTGCACAGAAATCCGACCCTATCATCCTTCTTACTCAATGCTGAAGATCACTAATCACATTCATAAGGCAAAGGGCCTTTTGATCAGGCAGCACCTCTAACCCATTAGGGCGGTAAGTAGTCTCTTCAGCTTGAGCTCCCCTTAATTACCTTGACAGACTCTCTGCTGCAAAATTAGATGGGACTAATCATGTTTGCAGAAGAGCCATGGTTCGTTTCAAACTTCCATTGCTAGCTGAAAAACTAGAGCAAGAATGGTTTGTATCAGCTGCATTGTATCATGACTAGCTTTAATATTCTTGGATTCAGATATGCACACCAACAATTAAATGAACAACATGCGTTAATCAAGTCAACTGCAGGTTTGGGTATGAACGGTAAGGACAACAAAGTTAACACTCTACAGACTAGAGACTTACTGTCAAGCGTGCACATTTCTGCCAGGTATTAAAAAACCTCAAAATGAGGTTGTCATGTTAATCTTGAGTACCTATAGAGTGGTACTCCATCCTTCGTATCTCTACAAAGTATTTAGATTTATCATATTTATAAAAGAAAGATACAGCTTTATGATTCTCTCCGATAAAAGCCGAGCTGGAGGCGTGCTGTGTGGGCGGAGCTAAAGAGTGACAAGCACTTTAGCAAGATCACACAACAAAAAACAGCCATCTGATGCCGTACCATCTGCAGTTCTGAATCACGCTCGGGATCCACTATTCATTTAACGCTGGGTTCTTTTGAAAAGCTTAACATGGTTATCTTTCCCTTGCAACCAAAAACACACTTCTTTGGAAACATAGGCCTACTTCCTGTGCGAGTCCTGTGCAGGGCAGCCGAATGAAGCACGATGATGAGCGTGATCTATGCCTGAGCGGGTGCGTGCTTAATAATTAATAAATAATAACTTTGTAAACAAATATTGAGAAAACCATTGACAAATTCTGATTTAATCTATGAATATCTATCTTTTAGCATAAATTGGTTATGCTTTTGATTGCATTTATTTTTAAAAAATGAGCAGCTACGCTTATTTAAAATGATAACATTTCACTCTGTTCTGTGACTTCTAGTGCCAGCTTATATTATCTTAAACAAGACCACTTTAAAACTTCAAAATGAATTTAATTTCTGTAATCATTTATCCATTGCGAATTAATAATACATTATGCTTGTTATTAAAAATTTAAAATATGCTGTGAAGAAATGTTCCTAAAGTACACCACAAGATTTGAATCCATCCAACGATCTTTGTTTAGTACTATGAAATCCAACACTTGTAAAAATTTGCTGTCTCAAGAAATATTATAACAGTGGTTTTACATTCTTTTAATTATACTTCTGTGCTGCTTTTAACCATTTCTGGAATTCATCTGTGTGATTAATCATGTCTATGTTTTATGTTTATCTTTTTAACAATTGAAAAACAGTAAGTATGTATTCTGTTTGGGTTGTTTTATATATATATATATATATATATATGTGTGTGTGTGTGTGTGTATAGATAGATAATATAATACGTAACTATATCAATACATCCATATTGCACTTGTAATGTATACTTTTAGGGTCAGAATGTAACAAATGCATTTTTTCATTTACACTGTAATTTTCTTGCTTTAAAGAAGAAGAAAAATAATTGTTTGTACCATGCTGCAAAGAAGGGGAAAATATGGTAAAGAAAAGCACAAAGCACAAAATTATATTACTTAAAAAATACACGAATGAAAATTACCACCCCAGATTCTTACCGAGTCACTACATGCTGCCATTAACCACAGGATTATATGACCTTTCCAAAAACATGCACCCCACTGAAGCATTGAATGAAGTGAACAAAATTGCACTGCCGCCCGGTGACACATCAGTATGAAAGACGCAGTATTACTCATTTTGGTTCATTTGACGAGAGAGAATTATTTTAAAAGCGTCTCAGAATGATAAAAGGAAAAGCTAGTTTTAAAAGTTTCCTGCTGGGCAGAAAGCAAGGTTAAAGCAATAAACCTGCAGTACACAGCTATTTGAAACAGACCTTTTAGGACAATTAGTCTTTGTACAATTGTTGAAACTGATGTTATTTTTTGTATTCGTTTGTATGTTTATCACACAGACGCACGAGGACATGATCATTTTATGAGTGTCAGAGTAACTTAAAAGGAAAAGTGCACCTCTTGTCACCATCTATACCTACAGAACACAAAAGGTAGATTTTTAGTACGTCTTCACAACTCAATTAAGACTGATTGCATTCTCCATTGAAACATTTGTCTTAATTGGAATGAGAGCAATCACAGATCAACGGCATTCACAAACTATGTCATCAGATGTCATCAGATTTTGATGTAAGAGAACAACAGGGAATGTACTTTTTCACTATTATGGTTTATGAACTCATATTTGGCCAGAAGCAAAGACTTAAAGGTAAAATCTTAAAGGATTTGTTTCTTATAAACATGCAGTTTTTTACATCACCAGACGTTTAATGGAATCTAGGGATGTAGATTCCTGTGAATTACTGTAATATTTTTAATTAGATGTTGGGACTAAAACATTGGTGAGCAAGTAATGAAATGCTATCTGTTTAAATGAAGAATCAAATGCATCTATATATTGGATTCTGTAAGGGTGAGTACTGTTTCTTTAATTAAGCAGTTGAACTAGTTTATTAAACTTATTAACTAACAATTCATCCATTTTTACAAATGCATTGTAATTTTCTTGCTTTAAAAAACATACTTATTTCAGTCACACTGCAAAGAAGGGGAAAATAAGGTAAACAAGCACGAAATTAAGCACAGCACATCCTTCAAAACAGAAAAAAGAAAGAAAGTTTTGAAAGACATGATGAAAGAATTTTCATTGTTGGGTGAATTATTTCTTTAACAGCGTTAAACAGTTCTACTATTGTCTGATGTTATCTTAGAGCTAATGTGGCATTCACTAAAAACAAGTTATCTTTTGTTTCTATGTCTGAAGGTCAGTAGTGCCACATTATATTGAAAGCCTCAATTACACGCACACACACAAAAGAAGCCACAGCATTTTCATGGCCTTGGCATGGGAATCAGATAATCCAGGGGGCAACCTTGAGGGGGGGTCATACGATACCCACAATTATCTCGAATCACAATTCCAGCATTCCAAACGCAGTACAGTACATCTACATTCGTGCATCAGGCAGACAAATACTAGGTAAAAAAGCATGCATGGAAGCACGCACTGCTGCATATTTTAAGAATTTAGTGTAAATACCAGCACATCTCATTGCAATTCCTATCTTAGATTTTGGCAAATTGGTGGCTGATTTGTATGAATGCGTTTGATCTGCTGTTATCCCAGTTGTGATTATTTTTAGGGGTGAGTTTATTTGAACTGCTTACTTTCTTGTATCAGTATGTATTTTTCATTGAAATTAGGTTGGAAGCACACCATCTGATCACCTTTGGCACTTTGCATAATAGTTAGGTTTAAAAGAATGCAAAATACCTGCATTTCACCGTGATTCTTTTTTCAGGAAAATCAGTGTAAACTGCTAAACACCAAAGGCCTCTAGTGACAGACTACACTGAGAGTCACGACAGAGAGTCTCAGTGTATCACTAACCTTGATCAGTAAACTATTCGCCATTTAGAACTTCAGATAAACTCTGAGAAGATGCTATCTTGCAAAAATTCAAGCATGAACTGAAATAGAAATGTTGACGTTTCACAATCTTCCCCTTTTCTGTCTTTTCTTGACCTTAATAAACCTTGATAGATTTGTGCATAATGTCATATTATGTAACAATTTACTCATCTTCCTCATTTTAAATGGAAGTGACAACATTCAGTAACAGGGTTGAGCGAATATTATTTTTTAAAAATAAATAAAATATCAAATTGTTCAATTGAATGATGTTTTTGATACAGCAGAGAAAGATCAGTGAGGTGAGGCTAAAATTATTTTGTCTGATGTGATTAAAACCAGCTACATTTCATGCTGTGTTAATTGTTAGATAAAGTAATTTTATCACTGTTTTCAAGTCTTTTTTTGGATTTAGAAAATAGGACATCAGTTTGTGGAAATAAGACAGTTCTGCGTGTTTTATTATTACTATTAGTGATCACAGGGGTGAATAATCAAACATTTCTTATTCATCACTTTGGCTGTGTCTCAAAACCTAGTGAGACGCCTACCTACTGTACTGTAGACACCATTGTTTAGCATCCCACGCGCGTTCACGCCTATAGTGACCACATGCTTTCTAAGTAGACATCACGCTAGGTTTTGAGTTACAGCCCACATAAACGCTGATATTAGAGATGCGGTTGTTATTGTAGGCTATTGATGTGCTGTGTACTCACTCTTGAGCGCGCAGATCAGCTGGTGTCCATCTTTAATCAGCTCTTTGATGAAGGTGTTCGTTCGATCCAGCTCAATCTCATGACATTTGAGTCTCTCTCTAAAGTCCGGACTATCCACAAAAGAGTCACTAAACTCTAGAGTCGGCAACCCCATATTCAGACCTGAAATAAAGCCTCACAAAAACAGAGCAACTCGGTATTTCCTCAGAAACACTGGCGCATTCGTGTCATCATTATCATCCTTATCGACACTCAAACGCGGAAAGTGTCGCTCTCTTGCAGAGATTCATGCGAAAGTTTCTCTTCACTTCCGCGCTCTGAACTTTCATCCAGCTAAACTTCTGCTGCAGCCAGCTTGAGATCATGAGACTCCTGCTGGTTACATTAGATAACACCCGTATACTATAGCCTGTGTGTGATGGATTTACTCTTCACAATCATATAGACAGATATACAGATGAAATCGGACAGCAAATTAACTCTTCACATACAGTAGTCAACATTTGAAGTGAATCAAAAAAGTTAATCAATGTTGTCTTAAGACGATGAAGAGGTATTGGTTTGGTTCTAGGACAACTTTGATCCACTTTAAATGTTGACTACTGTGTGTGTGTGTGCACTCTCAGCCCTTTCAGAAATCATTGTAACATGCTGATTTTTTATTATCAGTGTTGGAAACAGTTCAGCTGCATAATAGTTTTTTTTTTTTAGGATTATTTGATGATTAAAATATTTTTTAAAAAGCATTTATTTAAAATGGATAATAATGTTCAAAACAGTAGTTTACTGTAACACTACTGTTCAAAAGTTTGGGATCAGTACACTTTTATTCTTTCTTCTTTGCAAGAAATGAATACTTTTATTAACCAAGGATCTATTTAATGTACAAAAAAGTCACAGCATAGATTTACATTTTAGAAATATTATATAATATATATTATTTATATATAAAAAATATATTTGGCTTCACAACTGTTTCCAACATTGACATAAATCAGCATATTAGAATGATTTCTGAAAGGATCATGTGACACTGAAGACTGGAGTAATGATGCTTTGTATCACAGGAATAAATTACATTTCACACAGAAAACAGTTATTTTAGTGTGACATAATTTTTTCTGGATTTTTAATCTAATAAATTCAGCCTTAACGAGCATAAGAAACATCTTTACAAACCATTAAATATCTTACTGACCCCAAATCTTTGAACGATATTGTATATGTATTTGTATAGATTTATACCTTTATAATTTATATTTTATTAGATTATATTGATTAAAAAAATCTTAAATATATATACATGCAAGTGTGAAAAATGTCAAAAACGTTTTGAATGTGATTCAAGTGTTCACGCTTCCTCATATAATATTGATAAGCGGGTTTTATAGTGCTTGAAAAGGATTTGATTGGGCGATCATAACAAGGGGATTGTTTAGCTGATTGCTAACAGCTGTGGGCAATTCGTCCAGCGATCCACCCGAAACTATGTTATTGTCAAAACATTCATTTAGTCACACTGAATCGTTTGACAGCATATATAGATCACTCCCTGTTTCAGTTAACATTAAACCTTAAATATATCTAATGGATTATACTATAGGATCATGTTAAAGTAACGCTATTCTAATAATAGCATGAACTCTTTAGACTAGTCTTAAAAAGTTAGTCATCTAATTTTTTTCCCTCAAGACGGGTCATCACTTTTAAAATTCAGTTATGAAAAGGTAGACTAGTATTAATTGTTTTACAAAAATAAGACCCAGTGGCAACTGCTAAAACTAGTTCTTAGAGTCTAGGTGTCTAGGTTTATGCAACTGGCCCCAGCAGTTTTGTTAAAATAAAAACAACATTTCCACAAATCTAAAACCATTTATATGTCCACAAAAATAGAAGAAGCTGATGATGAACTGCCAAAACTAATAATTATAGCCTTGCATTGAATATATTGAGATTTTGGGACATCTATGATCAGTAGGGTCAATAAGGGGTGGCCAGGGGCATCTTGCTCTGTTGATTGTTGTTGTGGATGCGTGGACATGTCCTCCTTTGATCTACAGCAATGAATGATGGTTTTCATAGATGCCTTACAGGTCAAAATAACCCAGCTCATCTAAAAACACACAAACAGTGCAGATTTACTCAACAAAGTGCCCAACAAAACAGTGACTCACTTTATCCTCAGAGAGTGGGAGAGAGAGACAGAACAACATATCAGAAAGATCGCTTTGACAATATCTTGTACAGCCAGAAGGGTCATACAGCAGTGTACATCTATCTGTGTGCGACATCAGGGAAGCTCCTGGATGTCTGATGACCTGCGGCGGTTCTCAAGGTCTGATGAAACAGGCTAGACATATATGGCTACAATAAACCAAACGCTCAAACAACTCCTCAAAGGGCTGTACCGTTCGCTCAAAACACCTATAACCCAGATGTAAAACTACCAAAACCACATAAATGTCAACCAAGGAAATAAAACAACCGCAGCGAACTATAAAGCAACAGAAATTACGTTTATAAGTCAGTCAATGAATATCGTCATGTCATATGGGCAAATTTTGTTCTTTTCCTCCCCTTTTCTATACTCCAAACAGGCAACTGTAATTATACTGTCTGATAGATTGTGCCGGAACTAATGAGAGTGGGAGAGGGTGAATTCTGAATTAATACCTTACTAAATGAAAGTAATTAGACTTCAGCCTAATTGGAGCCGGTAGAATCGGCCACAAATACAGTGCACACTGGGACGATAATGATGTCAAATTCCAAATGAGCATTCAGTCGACGCGAAGCAGGAGGAAGAATTTAAAACAATTTGGCCAACTAATTTACATATGCAATTTAAAATTTTCCATTACACCAAAACTGAGAGACCACAGCAGCAAAATGAGATTCTACTGTGTAAAAGAAATGTGCAATGTAACAGACAGCCTCGAGTCATACTGACAAGCATTCGTACATATTAGCAACAAAGCGACCAATGGTCACTTATTTTCAGTTAGATTGGTGATTTAGGATGACACGAGCGACAAAGCTCTAAAGAATAATATGTTTGTTCAAGTGTGCTATTAATATACATTTTTTCAATTAAAAATAGGAAAATATACTTAAAGTATAGTTTTTGTGTACTTCTCAGAACTATACATAAAATTAAACTTCAAGAAGCCTATTTTAGTTATACTTGTGCTCCTAGAATCTGTGTTTTCATTGTTATATGGTAGGGGGCACTATTACACATCATATGCATTAAATTTTCAAAAACAAAAAAACAAACTATGGAACCCCGTTTCGGCCAATGAATAAAAAAGGTTATTGTGACTTTTTATCCCACAATTCAGACTTTATTTTTTTGCAAGACTTATTTTTTCGCAGTTGGGAGCAACCTGATCTCACAGAATTGCATGTAATGAACATGGACTTGACTATCTTGACTCGTAGTTCCGTGTTAGAATCACAGAATCATCAAAACTTCTGTGATGGGCTCATGGAAAAGATTACAATGTAAGTCAGTGACAGGCATCCACTCATGGTTACTAGATTCAAATATTGGGTAATGATATTGCCATTATTGCATATGGGGTGTGATTTTTCACTGTAAACTGTTACAACAGTATTTATATTACTTTATTTATACATTTATGAGCATGTAACCTAAACCTACCATCCGTCAACTAAACACAAGATAAACCAGCAGATACAACTACCGACATAATTTATTAAAAATAAATAATATTCCAATTCTTCCAAGGCAAAAGGGTTGATTTGTGATAGAACGTGAGCACCAGGAGAATCCTTACGTCAGCCATGGTTGTAAATTTCTATTGGCTCATGTATGTCCCGTGACTGTTGCATCATGCTATTGTGAAATGCTATTAACTCTTCTGTGTCTGGTGATCGATTTGCATCATTATACAGGACGAGAGTTTCTTTTTGAATATGATGTGAGTGCGTTAAGAAAGCGGGATCGATTCAGCAATTAAAACCCTTTATTTTACTCTTTTCTTCGCATAAAGGCATCGAATGGCTTTAGAAGGACTTGAAATGCAAAACTTGTTTGTAATGCTTTTATACTTCTTATGGTCAGTTTTTGCAATACATACCTGTGACCTGTTATATTGTCTGTGTGTGTTTTATATTGTTCAGAAGTGGGTAGGTTTAGGGTAAAGATGTGGCTAGAATGCTACAATGAAAGTATACATTTGTATAAACTGAATCTGGTTATCCGTGAGTGGATCACAGCTAATGCCTGTCACTGACTTACATTGTTATCTTTGTACCACTTTACTATGGAATTGGACATTACTATGGAATTTTGAGTTAAGAGTCCTTGATCAGGTTGCAATGAAATATAAAGTCAGAATTCTGAGACATAAAGTTGCAATTCTGACTTTAGAACTCATAATTCTGACTTTAGAACTTGCCATTGCAACTTTATATCTCACAATTCTGACTTTAGAACTCACATATCTGACTTTATATCTTAAAAATCTGAGATAAAAAGTCATCTTTTTTTATTATTATTATTCAGTGGTGGAAATGGGCTTCTATAATAAATTAGGTGGCCTTAACTACTATGTACTTTCATCCAAAAATAAGTACTGTTATTATAATGTTATTATGTACATACTGTATTGCAAAGCACAATTGCTGCTATTGGGGTGTGATACGGGTGAGGTTAGGTGGTATGGGTAGGTTTAAGCACTAACTCTTAAGCATTAACTAAGCATTATCTTTAAGCATTAACTCTTTTGGTGTGCAGGCTGTAAATTCCCACACGTCATTTTTGTAATTTAGCATTCAACCTCTTCGATTCAGCAGTTCAAGTGACAGGGAGAATTGGAGCTAGAATTGGAGTCTTGTTGATGAACCCGAGACCTCCTCACAGCCTGAGACTCAGAAATGCTCCTGTGATGGGGTAATGGCTGAGCAATTGCTCTGTGAATGTGAGGCTTAATGTAATTGTGTTGCCTAGAGGAGAATTCAGTGACAATTTTTTTTTGAGATATACTTTAACGGGAATCATGCAATGGCAGCTGGTGCATGGGGCTTGGCTAATTGCAGTGTTGTAGGGTCACCTACAGTGCTTTTCAAAGCAGTGTGGTTTAATTAGGATGATACCCAGCATGGAAACAAGCACTGTATAGTTTGTTTAATCACAAATACAATCTCAGGCAAACATTTTGAACACACAGAAATAGCACATCACATTTACTAAATTCCCACATGCATCCATGTGTACTGTTCCGTTGAAGAATACAGAGTATGCATGCATACACTTCCAAGCCCACCCACTTACACAAAATGGTGCACCAATGCAGTAATAACTATTTGGTAGTTGCACACAGAATAGATATCAGAACTCTCGCTGAAACCGCATTGATTAGCTTCCCTGCGCGGGTTTGTTATGTGCAAGCTGCTGATTATATTTCAGCTGACGTCAATGAATTATTTAGCATCTTGGCTGAAGTATGTGTTTGGAGGCCTTTGCTTCACCGGCTGAATGGATGTCTCCTGAGTGGATGCTCTTGCGTGGACACACGGATTGGGTGTCCCAGGGGTTCTGTTTGACTCATCATCGTAATGAACGGTGAAATTATGAATCAGGCAAGACACTTTAGCAGATTTAATTGTCGTGCTCAATGAAAGTATAAGCAATCAGACTGGGGAAAGATTAGAAATGAGTGTTGGAACAATTACACTGTGTAACCAAAACACTGACAAAAACTAATTTCTAGATTTTTGGAATATGCATACGTAAATATAATTCATCGCGGTTTCAAACTGAAATGAACAATATAGTAACAGTATAAAGACGGGGTAGATTATCAATCAATAAAGATTTATTTAGGTGTGGTTCCTTACAGCAGCCTTTGTGAATTTATGGATTTGTAAATGTAAACATTTTAACATTTTCCTCATATAAACAGCTTTATATGCATGGCTTTTCTTAGGTAGCAAACGTGCTTGGTAGCTCACCCGGTATGGCACTGAGGTCTCATGAAACAAGATAAAATGGCTTGCGTATTTGTAAAACCGAGCTACATTAGCATGGTTGCTTCAACAACCTTTTACCTTGTCATATCTGACACACACCGCCAACAAACAATAGAGTTATAGTATGATGCTAGCAGTCTGTGAAGGGCGAATTGCTGCACAGTGCTCATCAATTATAGATGGATATTTTTATAAACCAGGCCAGATAAGAAATGGACAGGCTGAAAATGGGACAGATCAGAAACTGAAAGGTCAAAACCGCAATGAAAACTATATGTACTGTAAAGCAATGTCACTTCAATAGTAACACATTGTGCGTTGAGCGTTGTGCAAACCGCATGTTGTACGTCAAAGGCGCTGCTGATTAACAAACAAACAACTCACGGGCGGAACACGACAATCCCTGTTCAGAGATTTATTCTAACGTTGTGTGATCCTACAGCTAGGATGTATTGTCTCAGCGTCTGACACTGACTGCGTTGACAGCATTGAATTTTCTTCCACAGTTTGACGTTTGAGGTAATTTCACAATTTCCGCCACTCGGCTCGCCTGCAGACGGTGGCCTGTGGAGCGCTCAGACTGTCACCGGTTCCCTCTCCTCATGATTAATGACCCTAATTGAGATTCATTTCTTATCAATTAGAGTGTGGCATTTACTGGCGGACAAGTCCCCCTCCCGTATTTTTTAGTGTCTTGACTCAAAGCAAGGTCTTTTACTTGCCGAAACAGAATCTATTGTTGGTGACACCCTTGCCCACATGTAAGCAGAAAGGTTAGCCCTGATGACTTTTTCATGAGACAAAGTGGTAAGCACGGAGATAAAGAGAGTAGAATGGGTTAGGGTGGGCAGACAGAGCAAGGGGAAGACAGACAGGGAAGTGAGAGGGAATATAATTGGAAAAGAGAAACAGAGAAGATTTATAAAAGAGGAGGAGGTTAAGGGTGACTTTAGTGTCTTTGAAAACTAACTGAACTGCCTTGCTGTCATGCATTCAAGTCCCCATGGGAAGTTCATATTAATAAATTGGGAAGTCGTAATTACCATATCTGATATTATATTCAGGACAATTTTATACTTAATTTCTACAAATAGGAATTTAAGAACTTTTATGAAAGTGCTGTGTGCTAAAAGGTAACATAATAATAATAATTAAATATCTATCTGTAATCTGCAAATACAACTTTAAAGTTAAATTCTACCAAACACAGTTGCTGTAAATTTCACAGATTTTTTTTTTTAGATCAAGTAGACCTATACATTTCTTATTTAGAAAGCATACTGTTACCACCTGCCTTCTGTAACACACTCAGCAGTGCCAGAAGTGCATCTATGATTAGCTATGACTATGATGTAGCCAGCCCACTAGGTTTTGGTACCGAGTTAATGGCTTTATTGCTTTTTACTTTGAAAGAGTGGCTGGAGAAACGCCCTAGCATCCAGAAATACATTATATGCAGCATGTCTTCCTTTCAGCAGTAAACTTTCACAGTCTGATCTATTACCTGAAAGGACATTAACAAGAGCGGAAATTACTCTAAGACTACCTTCTTTCCTGCTCTCTTTTCCCAGTTGGCTTTTAAAGCAAATGCACTGTTCTCTGCACAATGCATTTCAGGCTATAAAGATTGCAATTAGACGCCTTTAGATGTTGCTAAAGGAGAGGTTCAATGTATAAGACTTTTTTTGGGGGAGGGTGATAAATAGCCAAGTTCCCCTTTCACAGGATTGGTGAGTCTGTGCAGCATGTCTGCACATGCAGTTTTGTTCCTCTTTTAACTGGCGGCACTCATGGGGCTTTATCCTCTACCGCTCGCCCTTCCTCAGCCCGATAAATGGCTTCACGGCATCCAGTCATGCCACTCGGCTAATGTCTCCTCTGTGAGCAGGCATTTGAGCACATTAGAAATCATTACATAGAGAAAAAAAAACAAAAACACTGAAAAATCCAGGATCAAATTGCAGTGCTGAGCACAAGGGAACATTTGCAAACAATGGTGAGGATAAAAACAAGAAAATGTGATTTTATATTATAGTATTTGATCATTTCCATATAAAGGCTGTGCAGACATTTTAAGCTTTGGCTTTTCAAACTGAGACAGATAACATTTATGCTATAGCAATGCTAATGCTTGATTATGAATGCTATATTTTGAACCTCTAGGGGGCGGTGTTACCTCTTTTCAGCAAACTTGCACAGATGGCGTAACAGACCTTTGCAACATGAGCTCAGGTTTCTTGCTACATTCCTTTGAAGTCAAAAAAGGCCATCTAGATATTTCCAATTATCAGAGAGCAAACAGATATTCCATATTTTTAATATCCTTCTGACCAATACTGAATCTCAGCATAATCATGCTTTAAATAATGGAGGCCTCTGAGACACGCTCGCCTATTCAAATGCAAACAAATCTCTTTTGAAACTCTCCTTTCACCCTTCAGATATAAGAAATGTGCAATAAATGTGAAAGCTCCTGAAATATGACATTATGCCACATCATGGTAGTGACCTTTTTTTCTTGATCAGGTTTTTGTCATTTCCATGCAGTGTTGCAATCTACCATAAAGGTCTGTCCAGGATACATTTTGTCCTGCACCTGAACCCAGTTTTGGGTCTTAAGGATGTGAACACCTTTTTACATTGCTTTAATGTGTATAATAATTTTTTCTTGCTTTTATTTGTATTGTTTAAAACTAACATAACATTCCAAAAATGCAATCTAGCCAAGGTATTTCTTTATGTAACAAATTAATTAATTTGATTCATTATACATTTCATTTTTATGCAAACTTATGTTTGTATTTGTATTTATTTGATGTTCCCCACTAGAACATATAGGTTTTATAATACATGGCTTTTTTTAAATTATATTTCCAGTTATATCTATATCTATATATATATATATATATGTATTGTGTAAGTTGTAAATATTTAGACAAACACACACATACAGTGGGTACGAAATTATTCAGACCCCCTTGTTACGTTGAGATGTATGTGCTTTATGCGTAGTTTGCTTGTGCATGCATTCTCTCCCTCTCTCGCTCTCTCTCTATCTTGCTCTCAGGTGGCCACGCCTTAATTGAACGTGCTGGT
>JAUCNO010000318.1:14210732-14225394 GCA_032353835.1 Enteromius viviparus
TTGGATGATGCAACGGCTGCCACAGGACAACGGCGCCAGTGCGCTCACCACACACCAGCTACAGGTGGAGAGGAGAGGGAGAGATTTTTTTTCTCTGGAAACAATCAACATTTGTGACCCTAGACCACAAAACCTAAGTTATAAGTAGCATGGGTATATTTGTAGCAATCGTTAAAAACTGCATGGGTCAAAATTTGAGATTTTCTGTAATAGGACAAATCCTTATGATATTAAGTACATTTCTTACCATAAATATATGCATGGCTAAGGACTTCATTTGGAAAACGCCCAAATTTCATATCCTCACATAGATCAGTGCAAAGTTGATTTATTCATATTTCAGATGATGTATAAATGTCACTTAAAAAAATTAAATAAAAAAAATAACCCTTTTGGTCCAGGGTCTCATTTTAAGCCATACATTTTGCTATTAGACTGCTGGAAAACCAACACTAAATCTGGGTTATTTCTATAAAGTTATTTGAAATAAACATTAACAAAAGTAAAAAGGTATTAAAATGTAAAAAAGAAAGCATTTTATGAAATATTACATTACAACCTGCAGAACTGAAATTACTAAGACAAAAAAGACTACAACAAATAATCAAATGACAGAACATACAGTAATAAAAACATATTAATAAAAAGAAAAATAACTTATCAGTGATACTAAAATAACACTGGCCAAGGCAACCTTCAGATACAAATGTATATTCTAGTATTCCCCCCCCTGCTCTGTTTAGCAGATGTGTGACAATGAATATTTACATATCAATCATTTTATTAAAATTCAATTTCTGCCTAAAACTAACAGTCTTGACGAAAGGGAGCCGTCAGTCTAATTTCTTCCCCATTAATTTGTCTGGTAATGTTTGGCTTTCATATTTACAGCATTAAGCGCCCTGATCCAGCAGACGCTGATGAGAATTGGCAGGCAGAAACTCACAGAGGCGTGACAAAGTGTAACCCGTACATGGAAAATTCATAAGGCGAAATCAACTAAGACACGTTCCTTCAAGTAGGAGAAAGTGAGAACCCACATTAGACAAGGACGCTGAGCCAGAAAGGACGAGCGGCAGAGAGCGGTGGGTATAAGCAATATGCAAATAAGCCTCTGTGACGAAGGTTTCAAAAATGAAACGTCCCCTTAGAGCCACCTAAAATATATTTTAGGCCACTTGATGCAAAGAACTCGCTCTACTCTGGTGAAACATCTTTGAAAACATTTGAAACTTGCACACGTTGTATGGGAATGGCTGGATAAACACCAGGGAACATAATCACAGGCTTGTTTACAATGGACCGATTTTCCATTTCCCTGACTCTGGCTTCTTTGGCGATGTTAGTGAAGGATTGACCGGAGGGTTTGGAGAGCGGCTGCCCATACTTTCAAACTAATGGGATTAATACTTTTCATTTGGAATACAAAACCCTTGAACATTAGCGGAAATCCATGTTAATTACGAACCTTCATTAACTCCACACAGCTGTCAATGTCAGATAAACGCAGGGCAACTTCGATCCCACCCCTGCTCCTCTCACGATTAAGCTGCTCTTCATCTAGAGACGTCTTCCTTGGGTACAGCTAATGTCAGAAAATCCTTTCACTAAAGTCACCCCGTGTCCAGTCAAACATGTTTGCAAAATTCCTTTCAACGATCATCTGACTGAAAATCCATTTTAACTACTCAGTTGGAGTGGAAAAAGAGCAGCTCCTTTATCATTCGACAATGTAGAGCGCCTTTAGAGTAATCGAAACAAGCGATGCAATTCTCTCTTGGATCGTCTACGTTAAACTGTAGCTCATGCACCATTTCATTACATATCTTTTCATAACGTTGGTAGCGCTGATCTGGTTATTTTAAATCTGATTACTTCGGAGCTTCCTAAGGCACGCTTCACCACTGTTTATTCTTAAGGTTTGGGATTTGGAGAGACTTTACACTTCTGTGAATAACTCATCCGGCACTGTTTGTGCCAAAGACATGAATGATGCTTCAAATCGTGCGGCTTGTTGAGCAGGGGTGTGTTATTACTTTTATAAGTGGCTTGACTTATTTCAGTCTGGTGGATGATGAAACTGGAGGGAAAAAAAACCCTAAAAATCTCCTACACTATTGCTGAAGGAGAAACACAAGCCATACCTAAGCACTAGACTAGGACATAATCAAATTTTGGGGCGGACTTCTGGCAGATATTAAAAATATGAGGGAAATGATGTAGAGAGCCCAGGTGCAGTTTTATTTAATAGTGATAATCTACAAAATAGAAACTATGAATGAAAAATAAATAAACATTCACAGTGAGCTGGTTTTATTTTTACCAAAATTGCTTCTAATCCATTTCATCTGTGCTAATTTAGCAAAGCCTGTGTGAGCCTCACTACAGGAAGCTGAAAATGACTCGAAGCACAGTTCTGGTAACACTTAAAAGAATAATGGCTCTTTAAACATTCTTCACACATTTACAAACCTTTTATACATTTGTTTTAGAGTTTAGGGTTCTTTATTCTAAATCTGAAACTGAAAAAATAAAAAATAAAAGGACTGCCACACAGTGCGTTTTTTATTTTTCATAACTCAGTTCACCTGAGGATACTCTCTTCTCTTCTCCACTAAGCAATTATAAGACAGAGATTTATTGATGGTCCATATTTTTAGAGTTTTCAATTAATACTTGTGCTTATAAATAAACATGACAAATTCACAAAAACATTAAAGCTATACCATGACTTATCACTTTTTCCTTTTATCATTGTGAATGGCTCACAAACCGTTTATTCATTAATGCAACATTTGGCCTTATAAACAACTTTTACTGGCACTCATTACATCCATTTTGATTTTATTGTGTTTTTCTTTGTTATAAGTAATAATGTAATATAATATAATATAATATAAATTAATTCTTTATATCAGCATTAATATTCTACAAAATTTTCAGACTATGGCTCTTTATTTAAGCTTACACAAATTCTTTTATCTTAATTAAATATAATTTTAATTTTACACATATATTTTAGATAATAGATATAAAATAAACATTATTATAAATACTTTGTGATTAAGGATTTTTAAATTGTATTACTACTACCATAATTATTTTCATACATTTCTTCATGTTGATTGCACCATGACAAGTTTTTCAATAATTTAATTGTTATTTTTAAAGAGGACCATCCTTTTCAAATAAGCTTTCCCTTTTTTTTTTTTTTTTGTTAAATCAAAATACATTTATGTCTAACAACTAACAAAGGGTACTAAATGTACTTAAGATACTAAAGTTATTTGCTCATTGCATTTTTTATATTTCTGAGCAAACTAATCGATTTAGACGTTAGATCATGTCATTGACCAAATTATCAGATGTATTTACACAGCCTCTCTGTAAAACATCCTTCATGCTGCTTATCAAAGGTATGGCAGCACTAAAATAACAAAAAGCAGAAAAATAAAAAAAATATATATATATATCTGCCCTTGCAATGTCACAAAAAAAAAACAATAAATTGCATGACTCAATATATTGCACGATATATCAAATCACGCGAGCTCAAAGCCATTCATCACCTTGTTACCTAAAGAACGGAGCATTCTTGGGCTGTTCACTTCTCCCATCTATCAGTAGTCACAGTGTACAAACAAACATCTATCACACGGCAGATACTATCATTTCAAATGTGATCTGCACCACTTTATGAACGTTTCAATGGGCCTCCTGACAAACTGTGTGGCTGACCTCAAGAACACTTTGTTATGACTCAACTCTTTTACTGCGGCGTGTGGTCGCTGGAAGGCCAAATAGCATCTGAATGCTGGTTACACCATTACTTGTGAATTATTGATTTGAGAGAATGGAACTACAGCTTGATAAGCAGCAGGAAGTGAGGAAGGGTGTCAAGGTGAGAGCTGGCTTTGTGCTGCGTGTGGACATTTTTAGCGTCGCTCTGCAGTCTGAGCCGAGGCCCGTACGCGTGTGCGGTTGTGCCTTATGACTGGTCTGGGGCTGTTGGGCTGGCGAAGCCATTTTGCAGGACAATTTTAAAAGAGCGCAAATCCCAGTGGCTATTTCTCAGAATAAATTGCCTGCTTTGCAACGGCACCACTGTCAGCAGAAAAGCCCGTAAATAATTTTGCAGCGTCCACTTGCAACCAAGCACGGCCTGTGATGAATATGTGGTGAATTGGGGACTCGGGGTCTCCAGAACCTGTGAGTTAAGATGTGCTCAAATTTATTTGTATGTGTGTAGGGCATCATTTTTATTATAAAGTGAGGGTGTATATACTGTTTTACTGTTAAATGCTTTGCAACTTGTAGAGGGACAAAGTTAGGTCTTGGTGACCTTGTTTTTACCCCAGAAAGAATAATCTTATTAATAAAAGGCAAACAACAACAACAAAATAAGACCTTTTAAAGCCTGACTTATACAATTACTTTCTGAAGTATATATATAATTTATTTATTTATTTATTTATTTATTTTACTATATATTTTATAATTGAATTTATTTTTTGTATAGTATGATTTCTTTTCACAATTATTTAATTTAGTTCAATTTAATTCAGTTTAATTTGTTACATATTATATGTGACGCATCCAGCTTTTATGTCTCAAATAGTATTATATAAGAGGATATGGTGGAACACAAACACACACCCCTCATAGGCCAAAGCTGAGTAGAAAAATACAATATGGTGCTGTTCTTGATATTTTTATGACCAAAAAGATGATTTTATGATAGCTTGTAAAGTATATCTTTATAACAGTATAGCACTTAGCTAAAATGCACGTAATTATCAGTTGTTTGTGAATTTGCATCTTATTATGAAAATAGGCTATCACGTAAAGGTTACAAATTAGTGCAAAATGATACAATGCAAATGTCAGCATTGACTTTGGACATGCATTTCCTTGGGAACCTGGGGAAAGTGTAACAGGAATATGTTAACGTACTAAAATAAAATGGTCACATGCTTCATAAGTGTTTCAGGTTTCATCACAGTCTTGGCAGGAGTAAATTAGCTCACGATCTGTATATGCGGCACACAGCATTTTATAACAAGCAAAGTGTGAATTCACAGGATGATGACACTTACAAGTGTGTAAAGAGAGAGAGTCTATCAGTACTGTAATACTGGCAACTCACAGGCCTGTTCTGATGATGGACAGCAGAGTTTCAGTCATTCCTGTTCAGTCAGTGGGGTCCAAACTTACTTTTGACTTTTTATTATACAAAATGATTATGTTATTCTGTAAAAATGCTACAGTAAGAACCTGTTTAATGGTTAACGTCACGTTACTCTAATATATACGGCGGAAAACTATATTGGACATTACATGGTGCATTGCTTTTGAAAGTGAAAAATAGTTATTTTCTGTATAATTTACAGCGACTTAAATGTACTTAAACTGTACATTTAAGTTAAACCCCTAAAAGGTTATGAATTCAATCAAACTATGATTTAGTCTTTTTTAGCAAAATGGCTAGTGTTTGTGTTTTGCTGCTTTTATAAAATTGTCCAAGTGTCCTGTTTAGCTTATTTTATAATCCATCACAACACAACCATTAACACTATGGAAATAATATTACTCATATGAATTTTTTTAGATGAATAGGTCCTTGTGTCTAGACGTGTCTGTGGTGAAGACTCTCAGTTATTAAACAGCAGCCTTTCCCCAGACTTGTAGCCTACAGCGCTCGACGGGGGCCGATAATTTCAGATCTGTCACTCATGATGAGTGACACTTCTTCTCCATCAAGAGCTTGTACATGGGCTAGCGCTCATTTTCCTCATGCTGATTTAAGATTATGCATAAATGAATGGCTACAGTGGGTGAGCTATCAGCCAACAGGCTCTACAGTATTATAGCTCAAACAAGCTATATTTGAATTCTAATGAGGTTACATGTACAAGACCTTAACAGATGAATAAAGCAGAATGTCATACATTAACTAATGCAAATGGCTTACATTTAGCCCTGCATTCTGTTCTAATGTGCACATTTTAAAATATTACTCTTTCAACAACATCTTGGACTATAATAAGGAAAAAAGACTGAAATCTGCTTAACAAGTATTTTTTTGAGAACCCAGTTACATTTTTCCAACTTTTTATGAAAAGTTTAATTTAACATTTATTCGAAATGTTATTTATTTATTTAGTAAGTGACAAATCTTTTAATTTGTCACTTTTTATTAATTTAAAGAATCCTCCCTGAATAAAAGTGCAATTTGTTTCCTACTGAACATACCCATACAAACACACACACACTAAAAACATACAAACTAATAAATAAGAAATCCACACGACATCAATCGCAATGCAACCCTGCACAGAAAGCTTGCCTAATAGCTCTGTGAGTGCAAACAAACCTGTCATCACAGCGTACCTCAGCAGAGCCGAACCCAGCATGGGACCGGTAATCATTGGACAAGAACATTGATTAAAGCCCCTGTGCACACAGATTCATGTAAATGTATGCGTGTATATGGGCATATTTAATTGGAATCAATTAACAACATGGACCCTTAGGAGTGGACTGCCACTGCTTCATCCTGAATCCTGATAATTATCCCACTTTCATGCAAAACATGTGCAGTCACGGAGCTAACTGTGCTTCAGCTGGAATTTAGACTCACCTTCGGCTGGGCTGGATTCTCCTATCGGTTTTCTTCCATGAGATTCTGGGTTTGGGCGATGCACGTGGACGGCACTCTAGAGACACGTCTTTTCCGACGGTCGCAATGAGCCGGACAGGGTTGGTGTTGAACATGGGAGCCGATGCTGTTTATGAAAAAAAACAAATAGTTTCATAGGATTTGCTATAGCAAAAATTCAAATTGTGTTATCAACTCAAACTGACACTTACTCATAAAAATACAATTTTGGAAAAAAAAATATAAAAATTTAAAAATCACACCACTAGTACACTGTTAAGTGAAATGTATAGTACGTTCAAAAATTAAAAACAGTTGAAGTAGCCATTGACCTTCATAGTATGGAGAGAGAAAAAAAATACTCGTAAATGGCTACCGTCAGCCGACATTCTTCAGAATATCTCTTTTTGTGTTCAGCAGAAGAAAGAAACTCATACAGGTTTGGAGAACTTGAGTAAATAAATGATGGCAATTAAATTTTTTGCGTGAACAGATGTCTGGAAAAAACTTGACTCTGATTGGACAATTGCAGCACTAAACAGTATTATTGTCATCGATCAAAAATGAAAATTGATTGTAGTTTATTCTATGCAACAAAACAGATACATTTCAGTGTATACTGCACATTATTATTATTATTTTTTCCATGCAGCATGCCATTCCATACTTTTAATGTGCTTCATTTACTTTTATTATACATTAGAGATGATTTTGACTTTTGTGCTCCACTGTAGAAAATTAATGTTTTAAAACGCAGCTAATTTAAATAGTTAAAGAGACTAGAACAAGCTTATAAATTGTATACACAGTATATAAAAATCTAATTTGCTATATCCTATGCATAATTCACACTTGTTCTACAATGCAATTAATATGGCACTGTTCAACTAATGACATGTGCATGCTTTTGTAAATATTCACGTGACACCATTTATCTCGCCTCTTTGTACAATTCGTAAAACTACTGAGCCCACAAGAGCGGTAGGAAATGAATAAATGAGCGATTTTTTAATAAAATAACAGGTCTGCTTTCAGAGACTGGGGATTTGTGGGACTCTGAAGGGAGATAAAGGTTTCTGGAATGATTGTAATGATGGCATTGCTGTCGTTCTGAATGATGGGTTCATAATTAGTAGCTTTATTGTTATGCGTGACGGTCTACCAGAAGTAAAACATTTCCAGGCTAAACGATAAAAAATAATTCAGCCCTCGACAAGCGCATTTGAAGATAATTACTGTTAAATGTCTAATCTGTCTGCGGGGAGTTTGTCGGCAAGCTGATGTATCCGGTGAGTAGAATGCAATTGCTAAGTTACAAAATCAAACGCAGTTTAACGCTGATGATAATGCAGTGGTTGTTAAGCAGGGGGCTGGGGCCCAATAGGAGGCTGAAGATAACGTACAAGGGGGCCTCAAAAGTTTATAAAATTCTTTAAAATAAGACAAAAGTTGAAACATTATCATAAAAACAACTTTAATCTTTAAACTCCAAAATTGTTTAAATGGGAAAAAGTAACTGGATTGCTTAAATACAAGGTTGAAAATATCATAATTGCGAGTGTTGTGAGAACATTAGAAACATGAAAAGAATGTTGTCACGGATATTGTAGCAGGCAACAGGCAGAGACGTAGCAATGAGGAAAATCATGAACTTTACTTAAATTCAGTAGCTAAACAAAGAACACATCCATATAACCTCGACGATCGACGACAATCAACACCCTATAGGTCATTTGTACAAGTACCTTATTACAACCTATATTTACATTTTAAAGGAAAGTGCCTCTAGCGGGTGTAAAAATAATGACAGTGTAGTGTTATGTCTGTCATCATGGAATTACATAAGACTGTCATTAAGATTTTTTACACTGATCTCATGGTGATTAAAACATATTTTACTAGATGTAATTCATACGAATGACCACACCTCTAACTGCACCCCTAAACCTACACATTAAGAAAATCATGCAAAATCATGATTTATAGGGCATTTACCATTTATGAGAATGTGCATTCTCTCTTGGGTTTGAACCCAAGTCTTATAATATAACTCATCGTTCTACACACTGATCTCACAAACCCCTGAAATGTGAAGCAGATAAAATAATACAAAACATTAATATGCAAATGTCCTGTTGCAGGTAGGGGCGCAATTTTAGTATATACTCTGATGGGTCATATTATAGGGATTTGTACAAACAACTTATATGGGTGTATTGGTTGGAGGACAGGTTGGTTCTAAAGCTTCTGATACTGATTCTGTATGTGTTCTTACCTGGATGATCCATGGACTTACATTTTATTATAGTTTTCCAGAAACTTAAGCATACTTTACTCTCCAACAGTGACTATATGATCTTGAGATCTGTCTTTTGAAACTGAAGAAAACTGCAAGACTAATATAAAGAATGAAACATTGACTGATGCTGGAGAAGACATTAGCTAGAGGGATGTAAACTTTTGAACAAAGTAACTGATATTCTTATTTTGTTAAGTTCTTACATAAGTTATTTTTAGATGTTATGTAACTTGTTCTTAAAAGTCAAAATTATGACTTAGGGTAAGAAAAAAATAACTATTAACTTTTTTTTTATTCATAAAACTAAGTCTCTGGATGTGGAAATGAGAAATGTCTTCTTAGTGACCTGTTTCTTTCTGAAATATTTCACATTGCACAAGTGTTGCACAATGTCTTAAAGTGGTGAAGCGATTATGAATTTCTGCAGGATATCGAAGATGTAAGAATCAGCCTGTTTATTTTTAATTTTTTTAATTTGGCTTCTGAATTAAACTCTGTAACCAAATAAAGATGATTTTTGTGCATCATAAAAATCTAATGACATTTAATTTTCCTGACAACTTCCATAGCCCCTTTGACCCTGTTTACACCTGGTATTAAGGTTAATCGTGTTTCTTTCTTTTGTTCATTTTCAACCACTTTCCTAATTTCTTTGAGGGGAGGGCCAATAGGCGGTTGTATGTATGGGCTTATTTTGATCTAATATTGTAGAATAAGCTTGCGCAATTAACATAGGAGTGTGAAAGAGTACAATATAAACTGATAATGGTAAACAGCAGCTTTCATTAGTGCTAATGAGTTTGCTCATTCATGGCTGTTCAAATGCTTTTGACCACATGAGCATCTTCACTTACAAAGGTTAGTTCACCTAACGATGGAAATTCTTTCATTAATTACTCACCCTCACCGTTTCAAACCTGCAAGAAATTCGTTCATTTTCGGTACACAAAGTTATTTTTAATGAAATCAGAGGACTTTCTGGCCCTCCATAGACAGTTTCAGTTTTGTTTATTTCCGATCAACACTGAAAAAGGTGTAGGCTAAAGCCTTGCTTATTATGCCTACCCTTTGTACATCAACATATGATGAGTGACACTTTACATTAAATTGCACAAAATATTGTCTCAACAAATATGTCACTTGTGCACATAATGAACAAAACATGTCAAAGGTAATTATTCTTTCACTTGAGAAAAGAAGATAAATTAGGAAAAGAAAATAATCATACATATGTTATTTTATGTCATATATATACTAAACACCTTGTCTTTAAACATTTTATTTTAATCTATGAAGTGAATTACATAATTTTAATTCCTTCACATTTATTCCATAAATTAACCACGTTAACGGAAATGCATTTATTCTTTAAATTTGTTTGGTCCCTTAACATAAACATTCCTCTTAGGCAGTACTGGCTAAATTTTGAACAGCCTCTGAATGCAGCTGGGAAGTAAATTATTATAGGCTTTTATACATTGTTTGTGCAGTATACAAATCAACTGAATCCACGAATTTCAAAACTTTAGATTTTATAAACTATTTCTTTGTGTGTTCATAATAATCATCCTTATTAACAATCCTTATTGCTTTTTTTTGTAAAACAGATATTGGGTTTAAATAACTATTGTAAGTATGCCCCCATACCTCCACACAGTAAGTGATGTATGGAACTACTGTATGAGTGTACAATACAATATGCGTAATGTTTTATTATCCAATACATTCTTTAATCTGTTCAGAATTTTTGAGAGAGATTTTTGTCTTAATGAAATTAAAATGTGGTTTCCAAGTCAGTTTGTGATCAATTATTACTACTAAAAATTACATTTCGAATACTCTTTCTATTTCCTCATTATTGATTCTTATTTTCACATCATGAATTAATTTTTGATTACTAAACATTATACACTTAGTTTTAGTCAAATTCAAAGAAGGTTTACTATCATCTTACCAACTTTTACATTGTTCCCTGATAAATACAAAGTGGTGTCATCAGCAAATAATTATATTTTTAATACATTGGACACTTTACCAATATCATTACCATACAACACAAATAATTTTATGGCCCAAAACTGAACCTTGTGGAACACCGCATATTTCAACTTTAAACTAGTCAGATTTGTCAATATTAATTTGTACATACTGATGTCTGCTTTCCAGGTAACTTTTTATCCAGTCTTATACTTTTCCTCTTATTCCATATTTCAACAATTTCTTCACTAATAAATCATAATCAATTGTATCAAATGTTTTCTTTAAATCTAAAAATACTCCCACAGTATATTCTTTGAGTTGAGATATCTTCAACCATTTTCATTACTGCCATTAAAGTCTCTTAGTCCTAAATCCAAATTGATATTGCCGGCTTTGCTCCATCGTTTTTTCATGGAATTGTATGACAAGCTACAACTTCATTGCTCTGGATATTTTTACTTTCAAAGAACTTGCTTCTCCAATGTTTGTAATTACTCCGTTTAAGCATCTTCACCTTTTCTGTCTCCGGCTACTGTGTTAGCATATGTCCGTGTTTTGTTTCCAGTCCACTTATTAAATCCTCCATTCTTGTATATTGCTCCAACTCATCAATTCTTTTTTCAGATCCCTCAATTTTGTTATCCTTCTCTTTCACAAGGTTCTTCAAATGTTTAACTTCGTCCATCAAATCAAGTAGCATGCTTTGTTGTTTAGCTATTTTTCTCAACTCGCTTGACATGAAGTTCAGAGACTACTTTATCTCCTCCAACTCATCCTCAAGCGCGTTGTTTTTCTTGGGTGGCATTTTTGCTTAACTGTCTTAACTTTACTCCCCCGGGTATTGTTTAGTTTAGCAGACAAAAATAGTTTGAAACACGATCCAAAACACCAGCACATCACAGGGTGGTGGAGGGGAATGTCCTCTTAGTGGCGCTAAACACAGGTTCAATATGCAAACCCTGGCACATTTATATTACGTTGATATACTTTAGGTATGTTTTGTGGCGGTTCAGAATTGAAATATCCATGGATTGTTGCTAAAAGTTAATTCTCTACCATGCTGGAAATGTGCGCTACACCAAATCCAACCCTAAAAACCTATACCCAATGTTAACAAATGCAAAACTGATATAAAAAGCATTTGTTGATTTAACCATGCCATTTCAACTTCCTTTTACACAGATTTGAAGAAGTTTTATCGAAATGTAGTTATGCAGTATTTGAACCAGAGCTCCTCGCCTCTCAAGTAAATCTCTGTACTCCGTGTTCTATAGATATGAAGTTGGATATGTGTGATGCTAACATTTAAAAGCATCAGTTTTTTAAATATCCCAGCATTTTAATATTGCTGTGAAGTTATAACATGATATTCTAATTGTGAGAAAATTACACTTTATTAATTGAAACTTTGTAAATGTGTGTGAAAAGGAATACAGGTGTTAGTTTTAATGCCTCTAGAGTTCATCTCTTCTGGAAAATGCAGTGATTTGTATTTGTTGGTATGTATTTTTATGTGTCGCTAAAATGCGCACCAAGGTACGCTTATGCCATGATACGAGGTAGGACATTACATAGCTGGTTGATTACATCTTAAAACTTTGGAATGACGTGTGTCACGAGCCGATGTCCTTAGGAACATTCTAAACATTTTTGTCTTTGTCTATCTGGACGAAATTTTGATCTTTTCTTTGTCCATGTCCGATCATATTCAGCATGTCCGCCGGAAGTTTTGGGATTCGATAATTTTTATTGGTTTATTTGGAATTTCGGGTTAGTGGCAGCTCCTCTTACCGCTATCACCTCCACCCTGTCTAGTTTTGTCTGGTCCGAGGCTGCTTAGCAAGCCTTTGACAAATTAAAGAATTTGTTCTCGACCGCTCCTATTCTGATCACCCCAGACACAACTAGACAGTTCATAGTCGAGATCGATGCCTCTAATGTCGGTGTCGGGGCTGTTTTGTCGCAATGTTCTGCTGTAGACGGTCGGGTGCATCCGTGCGCCTTTTTTCTCATCGGTTGTCGCCGGCTCGCTGGAGCTTATTTTTCGATTGCTTTGACTTTACTATTTCCTATAGGCCCGGTTCTAAGAATACGAAACCTGACGCCCTTTACCGCATTTTTTAACTTTCCGATAACCCATCCGCCTCCGAGTCAATCCTGCCCAAAGACTGTGTTGTTGGGACCCTTATCTGGGGTATAGAAAATCGAGTAAGAAAAGCTCTGTCTCGCTCCTTGATTCCCCATGGCTGTCCCATAGGCAGACTTTTTGTTCCTGGTTTTGTGCGACCCACGGTGCTCCATTGGAGTCATACTTCTTGATTAGCAGCTCATCCCGGAATTAAAGGAACTTTGGCCTCAGTTCTCCGTCATTTATGGTGGCCTACTGTCACTCACGATGTTCGCCGTTTTGTTGCCGCCTGCGCTGTCTGCGCTCAAACTAAGTCCGATAATAACCCTCCGGCTGGTCTGCTGCGACCCCTGTCCATTCTGTCCTGTCCATGGTCGCACATAGCCCTAGATTTTGTTACCAGGTTGCCGCAGTCAGCTGGCAATACGGTCATCCTCACGGTTGTCGACCGCTTTTCTAAGGCGGCCCATTTCGTTCCTTTACCAAAACTCCCGACGGCCAAAGAAACCGCCCTGACTATTTTTGACCGAGATTTTAAGATTCACGGCCTGCCCTCGGATGTCGTTTCTGACAGAGGGCCGCAATTTATTTCTCAATTTTGGAGGGAATTCTGCCGCCTTATCGGAGTTACGGTCAGCCTTTCCTCCAGGTTTCACCCGCAGACTAACGGGCATGCATAACGTGTGAATCAAATTCTCGGCCGCCTACTCCGTACTCTGACAAATCATAATCCTGCCTCTTGGTGCCAAAATTTAGGTTGGGCCGAATATGCGTATAATTCTATGCCATCGTCCGCCACAGAGCTTTCCCCCTTTAATGCCTGTCTTGGGTATCAACCACCTATTTTCCCCTCTCTTGAAGCTGAATTGTCAGTTCCCTTAGTCCAGGCTCTGATTAATCCTTGTCGGCAGACTTGAGTCTGTTCGGCCAATCGCCGTTGCTCTCGGGCTCCGCGTTACGTTTGCGGACAAAGAGTTTGGTTATCAACTCGCAACCTCCCTCTTCAGACACCGCCTCGTAAGCTGGCCCCTAAATTCATTGGTCCCATCTCTATCGAGAAGGTTCTCAGTCCTGTGACGGTACGTCTTAAGCTTCCCCCCTACTTACGTCGAGTCCACCCCGTTTTTCACGTCTCGTGTGTCAAGCCGGTTATTCGCCCCATCTCCCGTTCATTGTTGTCAATTCTACTCCGACCTTTATGGTCAAGAAATTACTGGCTGTCCGCCCCCTGGATCAGGGCTTTCAATATTTGGTCGATAGGGAGGGGTACGGCCCAGAGGAGAGGAGCTGGGTACCGTCCTGGGACATCCTGGACCGCTCGCTCATCAAGAATTTCCTTCGCTTGCGTCATTCCACTCCTTTGGGAGCGACTGGAGGTGCTCCTCGGGGGAGGGGTACTGTCACGAGGTTTGCCGAGTCTGCTCGCCTCTTTATTCGGACACTCGTTCCTGGACGCTCCACGGGAGCCTAAAAGTTTTGTTCTGCGGAGTACTGCCTGCATTGTGGACATTTGTCGCTCCCCATTGGACTCTTGTTTATTGTTTTGCACCCTGTCCAGTCTTGCACCACGGATGTGCCAGTGGTCGGCAGACTGCCT